>PVKU01010184.1:0-54388 GCA_004027475.1 Anoura caudifer
TCCAATTTTTAAAGTTAACTCCTAATTAAATAAGAGACTTTTCTACAAATATGTGCTTTTGTTTATGAAGTCTCATCTAAAGGGGATTTTACTTGCAGTAGCCTTATAATTCAGTTCTTTTCATGAAAAAAGTACCATATAAGCAATGGAAATTTGTTTCTGCACTGTGATTATTTGAAACAATTATGGCTATGAATAGTATAACATTTAGGTTATTTCTGTGATAGTAACCAGAGCTATTTCATTTTTTAAATTATTATTTCAGTAGATATTTCTCTTGGCACTTGAAAATTAACATGCAATTTTGGAATCCATAAATACATATGGTAGCAGTATGTTCAAATAGTCTTTTCAGCTGAAGGACTGATAATAATATACAGCAGGGGAAGTCATTACAATTTCCGATGTTTATTTTATCTTCTTTATCTGAAATTCCTTTATTCAAAATTTTATTATTTTATCACTTTCTTTGAATGTAGTTGAGGAAATCACACATCTCTTATGCTTAGCTGGTAGTATATGCTGGCTTATATCTGACTTTCAATTTTCTAGGCTTAATAACAGTTGCATACTGTTCAAAGATCCATTAAAGGACATTTTTGTCATTTAATAAATGTCCATGGTTCATTAAATTTACCACAAAATTTACGCTTGTGTTTTGGCATTTGGAGATTAAAATACACACAAAAAATTAGTAATACTAACCATCCCACAGCTGAAAAGATTGCTAATCTCACTTCTTCAGTATATCTGTCATTCATAAATCCAGATTTAGATCTAACAGTAAAAACAAGGACTAATGGTGAAAAGATTGAGACTTTGAGAACAAACAATAAATTTGATAGCTGATGCAAAAAAAAAAAGGTGAATTTTCCTATGGTCTTCAAGTGAGAGCTATACTTGGTAAGTACAATCTTCTCAAACAAAACCAGAGATGATCTGTAAAATTTTGGAAAGTTGGGTGTTCAGGGTTTGGTGGATTTTTAGAAGCAGGAGTGTATAGGGATTGATAGATTTCCCACTTGTGTTAGGGTGGTTGACAGGCTGACTTTCAAGGCTAAGGTGCAAGGCAGTTGGTGATGGGCTACTATCTACAAGTATAGACTTGTCTCTGATTGACTAACTTTCACAAACTATTTATTAGAGTGAGGCTGTGGCTGATTGACTTCAGAGCATGTGTACTGTTGAGAATATATCTCTAACAGTGGTTACTACTTGTTTATGATTCAGGACTTTGGTCTTTTTCTTTCTTGAACATAAAAAATACGTACTTCTTAATTTTCAGCCTCTCTCCTCTATACCTCTGTGACCTTTTGTTTTTCATCCCTTAGCCAAAGCCAAACCTGCAGGAGAGATACAAGGAGACTGTCCAGATCTTTATTTATGGAGGTAAGATTTTCAGCTTGTGTTGCTGTTTAAGTGATTTAAAAGACAGTATCTGTGGCAGGAAAGTCTCTTTAATTATTGAAGTCTTTTAACTTATTGAAAAAAGTCTGATTCCAGAATATTTAGGGCATTTTGATAAAGTCAATATACGCTGAGAACAAATCATATACAATGTATGTTCTGTATGTACAGAATGTTTGTTTGCCTTATCTCTCTGATGGCAGAGAGCAGAAATGTGCTTTCCTGAGAGCATTCTACCCTAACCCTGTCTGGAAGGTCTGCACACAGTGAGCTTGCCCTCCTGCTCTCCTCCAGCTAGGGCAGGCTGACCTGACCTACAGGTCTGGGAGAAAAGTCCTCCTTTATCTTAAAGACACCTGCGACCAAAGGGCTTCCAGCAGGTGAGCATGACATTAAGATTTCAACTCTAATTAAGTAAGACTTTCCCAAGTGTGTACTGTAGACCTATGAACTGATATATTCTGCTGTGCCAATCACATTCTTTTCTTTTCTTAATGAAGGTTTTAGTTGTTATTTAATTTTTAATTCTTCACATTAAAAAATTACATTTAGTTTTCTTTTTCTGCTTGCCTCTCAATTCCCTTTTCTTGAATCTGCTGATTTATTGACTAATCTTTCATTTATTCTATTGAGTCCATTTTTGTTGTTGTTGTTGTTGTTGTTTTTTACACTGAAGAAAAATATATGAGGTCTGTTTGGAAAAAGTCCAACCATTGTTAATATAATGAGAATGGTTTGTACAACGTCAATGTAACCTGGCAGCCAAGGAGAGTGGACTGGAATGTGTATCCGTGAACAATGATGACTTCACTCTACTAGTCAATGGGAATGGTCGACTCTGTTGAGTAAGCATGTGTACTGTGTGGCCATCACATTCAAAATGACTGAGCAGGTAGAGCAACAAATCTGCATTAAATTTTGTTTTAAGTTTGAACATTGCTCTGCAGAAATTATTTGGATGATACAGAAAGCTGCAGCTATGGGCAACTGGTGATTGGGAGCTTCATCACATCAACATGACTGTTCATGCATCACATCTTGTGCAGAGTTTTCTGGTGATGCAACAAATCACCCAGGTGACTCAGCCCTGCTACAGCCTGTTACTTCGGGCGTGGTGAGATAAGATGGCCGCCAGGGGCTGAAGCCTGCGGAAAAACTGGCTGACATCAGATGAAGATGACTGGAGCGGTGGGAAAAACCATGGCAACTCGCACCTAAAGAGGACTGACCAATGATACGTCGAAAGCATGTATAAAGTTCTTTCCCCTCTTAGGCTCGGGTGCAACTTCCTCAGCTCCCAACCTGTGGACTGGAGAACCTTGCCCAGGTGCGTAACCCCCAATAAAGCTCTGTATTGCCCCATTTTGTGGCTGATTGGCATTATTTCCTCAGCAGAATACTAATAACCTTACACAGCCCAAATTTGGTGCCCTTCAACTTCTGGCTTTTCCCAAAACAAATCATCTTAGAAAGGGAAAAGATTTCAGACTGTAGATGAGATTCAGGAAAATATAATGAGGCAGCTGATGGCAACTGGGAGAATTGTGCAAGGTCCCAAGTTGTCTACTTTGAAGGGGACTGAGGTGTCATTGTCCTATGTATAATGTCTCTTGTATCTTCTTTAGTAAATATCTCTATTTTTCATATTACATGGCTGGATATCTTCTGGATAGGCCTTGTACATATAAACTAGAGCATATTTATAGTTTAAATTCCTTTACAAATATTTTCTTCCTTGTTGTATTTTCCTCCTTTGTGATTATTCCTATTTTAAATACTCTTTCAATAAACTCTTGTTGACAATTTTTTAAAGAGAAAGTGAGGTATATTCTGTTTTTTTTTTTTTAATTGTACTTTTTCTCCTCTCTTATCAACTAGATGTTTCCTAGTTTTCTATTCTGTAGATCTGATTCAGCATTCTCAGTGGAGTGAGGAATGAGTTGGGGCTAAATGCAGGCCCTGCAGGGGATCATTACTTTGGTACAGTTGATTGTTTGTTTATTGAAGTTGCTGCTATGGGGCCAATTTTCTTTATACAGATTTTATTTTGTCCTGCCTCCATTCTAGACACAGATAATAAATTTGTTTGACTTTGCAGGCAATACAGTCTCTGTTACAACTATTTAACTGCTGTTGTTTTACAAAAGGAGCTATGAAACAGTATATAAACAACAGTTGGGTATGGTTGCATCCAAAGGAAGTTCAATTACAAATTGAGATGGTGAGCCAGATTTGGCCCACAGATCTTGAGTTGTTGCCCCTGATTTGAATATTAATCTTTGAATTATGACTATTTTAATAAGTAGAAAAAAAGAAATAATGTTTGAAAATTAAAAGGTCTTAGAAAACAAATATTAAATTTATTGCTTTTAGCCCTGGCTGGTATGGCTCAGTAGATTGAGTAAGGGCCTGTGAACCAAAGGGTCTCTGGTTCAATTCCCAGTCAGGGCACGTGCCTGGGTTGCAGGACAGGTCCCCAGTTTGGGTGCCTGAGAGGCAACCACACATTGATGTTTCCTTCCTTTCTTTCTCCCTCCCTTTTATTCTCTCAAACAATAAATAAAATCTTTAAAAAATTATTACTTTTGGATAGGTTAGATTGGTACACTGGAGAGCAGGGATTATACATACATGTTGTATGATATATATATATTCTGATATATATATATTTTCTACATACTTAACTCCAAGTCATGTGCCTGACATATACTAGGAACTTGATAAGTATTGATTTTGCAAATACATACATAAATTAGATTATTAATCCACTCTTCTTTGTTGCTCACATTACTTGGAATTACTGTTATTGATATGTCTTTCTTGTTTTTCCCTTATATACATTTAATTTGTGTGTCCCTTTGGTACTCAAAATCTTTATTCTAAGGCACACATACATGTGAACATTACTTGTATCCCATCCTGTACATTTTCTGTACAGGAAACCTCACCATACATTTGGCTGCAGGAATTTTCTTACATTATTGCCATACAGGTGGAGAACAAACTTTCAGTTTTTGAAATCCTTGGATTTTTTTAAGACTTCTGCACACTATAACCAAATACTTATTAGGTGTTGTCTCTGAGGCATGAAATGCCATTTATTCTACCTCTGTGAATGAAATCCCAATTTTGTGCTTCTGAGGCCTAGAAAATACCTTCAATAGATCAATCATACAACCCTCAGATATTTCTCATGAATACCCTGGAATACAATAATCAGTTTTGTTTCTAAAAATAAATAAAGAAATGAATGAATTAAACAATATTTTCTTGAAAGTTTGAGCCAAAAACGTGGGTATACATTAAAAATGACAAAATTACTATCCTATTCTCTTAATCATTCCTCTAGTCTGACAACTCACACCAGTAAGAAAAAAGACAGCTCTGGGTTTTTAGGTTGTACCCTGGCATCAAACTCTTGGTCAATCACTCCACATCGCAAATGTTTTCTCTCAGAGTTACATTAAAAACTGGTCTCTCCAGGATAAACACCAATGTTTCCTGTTAGGTCTGGGACCTCTCAGTCTCTAGTGCAAGAGATATCACAATCAGCCTCTGCCTGGAGTCTGCATAGACCAAGTTGTTGGCTTAGAATAGAAGGGTCAATATAGGATACTTCCTCCAGTAAATCTGAGAGGTCTCTGTTTCCCTAAAATTATCTCAAAATATCTCAATATGATTACTCATGAACACCTTTATTATTTCTGAGTCAAAACATGAATCAAACTTTAGGGAAACCTCTGAACACCCAGCACCAGATACTTGCCTGGCTGGATATGTCAACTGGTATCATTTGGTAATCAAGGCTAATTGTTAAGGTGTGTAGATACCCCTCTGAGGGCATAGGGTGTTTCCATAAGATAGCATCTTGTTTACTCAGGGGAGTACTTGACTTCTCAGGAATCCCTGCTCAGCCTGTGGGAGGCTTTTCCCTCATTACACAGACATCCATGCTAAGGTCTGAACCTACTTGATCTATCCCAGCACCTGATCCCATTTGCAATCCGTGTAAGACCCCGGCAATAACATTTTAGCATGTTTCTCAAATTTCTTTGGAAGACATACTGTTTCCTACCAGGCTCTTAAGGGTCCAAAACATGAATAATTATATCCTAGCCTGGTTCCTCCTGAGAGCCTGGGAAGTGGCTCTAAACATTTAGTGTGCCTCAGAATCCCCAGGAGGTCTTGTTAACAACACATGTATGTAAAGTCCAGGTCTAGTTTGAGTAGGTGGGCTTGTGCATATGCATTCTAACAGTTCTTTAGCTGATTCTGATGGAGGTGGTCCAGAGGTCATACATTTAGGAATGCTGAATTGTGGAATAGACTGATCCAGGGGCCCCAAACAGTGAAAGCTGGTGGCCTTCAATAGTGGAAATGTAGGTGCAGGTAGAGGCATCTCTAGATCTTTACTGACTGGGTAAATTTCATCTGTCCTCCTCTTGGCATCTTTAAAAACAGACAGTATTGAGAAAAGTCTGAGTAGCTTTTTTTCTCCCTATTCCAGGTGTGAAAGAATAGCTGCATCCACCTCCGGTCAGGGTGGCTTCCCTTGGGGTGCATTGGCCCTGCATATAGAAGAGATTAAGGGACCTAGGAGATGAGTTGAATTTGTTCCCATTTCAGGGTATGGTGGTTCCTGATGGTAGTTGGGACTTCAGAGGGTAGAAGTGGGACACTTTAGAACTCAGAAGATCAGAAGCACAGGCTAGGCAGGGTTCCACAGGAGCACAGAGTGGTTTGTGTTAGAATACCATAGGATGATTTCCTTTGCTTTGGAAGACCAGACTATTTTTTCTTATTACTGGTCACCCAGCTTGTTTGGCCTGACTATATCATTGATTGGTCAGTCTTTCTGTATATGGGTTATAGATCTTGTGACCCTAAATGAAATATAGGAAGCCATTGTCTGATACAGAGTAGCTGAAAACTACCTTTAAGGCTTGCAGTAACAGGCAAATAGTTTGACCCAGGTCTGGGCCAGAACTGGCATGCTGCTTCACATCCTGATTCCTGGGTAATTGCAGCAGGATGGAGGAAAAGGAGAGGAGCTAAAATATGGTACTAGAACCCCTATGCAGAAGTCAGGTGAGCAAAAGGGGAATAGACCTACTTAGATATGCGTGGAGGAAGTCTGGTTGGCAGGCAAAGCTTATTATCTGAAAACAGCTCATGTTGAGTATTAGGAAGCCCATTGAGGAGAAAAGGGTGTCTTGAGAAAAGGACCAATGGAGAGACATGACTTAAATAACAACCAGGGAATTTTCATCCAGGAATTTGCCAGTGTGGGCCACTGGGGTCTAGCTGCAGGTTAATGTGCTTCACGTGTGTAAGGCAGGACACGATGTAGGCACTGTTGGCCAGGCTAGGTGAGGGAAGTAATGCAGAAGTGCAGGAGGCTGAGCCCTGTCCTTCATTTAGATTTGATTCTGTAGACTGAGCAGGAGGAGCGAAATGGGTGGGTGCAAATCCAGGAATGAGACAAGGTTCTCATTCAAGTCAAGCCCATAGGTTTTGCAATTGAACCAATTTTCTAATACACATTGACAGTGAACTTTCTCCCTACTCCCATCCATTTTTAGCTGTTCCTATCTTCTGCTTGTTGATAACTCTAACTCCCCTAGAGTATTGCAAAGAATCCCTGGAACCTACACTTCATGTCCTGTTAATCATCTTAAAGTTCATAGCTGCTAAGAACAAAATCTTCATTGATGTACAGTCTCATTTAATTTCACTTTCAGTCTCTGTCATGTTGAAATTCACTAGCTTACTGTAAGTTTCATAAAAATTGCCTGTAATATTTTTACCAGCTCCAGTTCTTCATTTGTTCACTACTGACTTGAGGGGGGTTTACTTTTTCATTTACTGTTTTTAGGTGGCAGCCCATTACATGGAGTCACTTTAGAGTTCACTTTTTTCCTTTTTTGCTTCCCTGATGAATAGAAAAGTAATATTTGTATGTCTAAGGGGATACATGGGATTTGAAATTCTGATCTCCTGAGCTGAGAGTTAAAACATTAAGCCCCTGTGTAAATTTTCTAATCATATTGCAGGTCTTTTAGGATAGTTTCTTTCCTGAGAGATTTGAAGGTTATCTTTTGAGGAGCTGACTAAGGAAATCATGTTTGGATTATGGTAAACTTTTTATTTCTCCCACTGGATCTCAATAGCTCATAATTGCTGTATTTTATTAGGAATTTAAACCTATTTTTTACATGGGCTTGTTCATAATCTGTATAGGTTAGAAGAGAGGTAAGGTATGTGAGTTAATTTCTATAGGTTTATGGTCCATTATTTTATTAAATTTAGCAATTATGCTAAATATTTGAGGATTTACTTACATGTGAAAATTCAAATACTAATAAGAGAAAATGTGGGTGTGGAATACATTATATTTATTATATCACATTATATTACATTATGTTATGCTATGTTTATTTATTTATTTCAACAGTGAGGATGAGTGAACCAAAGCAACATATACCAATAAGGATAAATTTCAAAAACAACATTGAGTAAAAAAAAATCTTCAATTAGATGAAATACATAGAATGATTTAATTTGTATAAAATTTTTAAATAAGAAAAGTATATAATATATATGTAGAGATACTTTAATATATGATACATTCATATAAATATTGAATAGATTAATTAAAAGATGATCAGGAGGCCATTGCCTTATTGGGAGAGCATGTGGGATCTGGGTAGGCTTCAAAGGGATTGACATGTTTTATTTCTTAAGCTTGGTTAAGGGTGAACATAATGTTATTCTAATTCTTAGAATATAAATTATTATAAGAATGATATTTTCACAACAAATGAAATAAATATCAGGCAGAACTGTGATTTTTATTTTTGTTTATATGACTCAAAAAGCTGTGCTGATAGTTGTGAACAGGGGGAGCACAGCCAGAGTTATCAGAGAAACTCAAAGCCAGGAAGTTTCCCTTAAGAGCCTTGCTACCTGTATGACCTTTTCTTACGTCTCTTAATCTTTGGGCCTCCATCTTTACTGTATAAACTGATACTCTTTTTCTCCTCTTCTCAGAGAAGCTGAGCCCTGGCAATAATGGTTAGCACCTCTGTAACTTAATATATTGTAAGTTCTAAAAGCTTGTCTTAAAAATGTGTATATTTTTCCAAAAACCTATCCACTAATCTTTGCTTATTAAAAATTCCATTCTAGTTGAGTCTGTCAGCAGTTTCTGAAACATAACTCTGAGATTTCTGGTGGCAATAGCATTTAGATTAAAGCACAAGCCATCTGTCTATAGCCTTTTCCTGTATTTCATTACCAACCTCTGATTAATATTCTTTATTAACTGAGGATTGTAATGTCTTGTTCAAATTATTTCTCTCTACTCCAACAAAATAAAAGCAAAAGCAAAAAGCAAAAAAAAATAATAATAAAAGCAAAAGCCTTTATTATTAGTGGCTTCGTCATCTAAGAAGATGAAATATCTAACCAATGGCTCAAGTTTTTTCGAACCTTGGTCTCCTTGCCTTCATCAAAATTCCTCATTGCATGTCAGCCTCTCCTTTTAATAGCCTCTTCCTAGGGATCATATTCCTATTCTTCTTCCTATTTCATCTTCATATTCCTATTGTCCTTTGCTCAAATCCTCTCTACTTCAGTCTCATTGAGACCTCTAATCAATGACTCCACTGCTTTGTTACAGTCTGCTAAAATCCTCCACCTTCCTTTTGCTGCTATTCACTTAGATTCCATGGTCCATATTAGGAGATGACCCAGCAAAGACCTTCCAGTCACTGCCTCCCTCCATCATTACATATGTCTGGAGAAACCTACAATATGTATCCTCACATGTGGAAGTGTTCTAGGTAGAAAGAATAGTATATGCAATATTCCGAGTAGGAGGTTTAAACCACACAACTTCTTGACTACACATGTGAACCTTCAGCTCAGCCCCAATTCCTAGTCACTGTAAGAACCAACCAGTTTCCTTTCTCTCTCAATCTATTTTTGAACAAACTGAGAGGTCTGCTCTGCTCTCCCCAGAAGGCTTTATTATAAAAGTAATAAATCTTTTCATACGCTCTTGGTGTACACGTGGTGTCATCTTTCTTAATGTATGAACATTTTGGCTGGAGGTCCATCTGTTTCTGTAAAGTGTCCACAAAAGCATGATCCAGAAAACAGGCCCAAATGAACACTTTAGGCAAGGGACACATGGTGTGGTATCTTGCTGATCATGAGGAAGGTATCAGATTTTTCTCCCTATGTCAGGATTTCAAAATGTTTACTTGGGTCACTCTAAGTAAAGTTGATTAGGGATGTAAGGATAGAAACAGAAAGAACAGTTATTGAGCCCTGGCTGATGTGGCTCAGTGGACTAAGTGCCGGGCTGTGAACCAAAGGGTTGCTGATTCATTTCCCAGTCAGAGCACATGACTGGGTTGTGGGCTAGGTTGGGGGCATTCGAGAGGCAACCACACACTGATGTATCTCTCACTCTCTTTCTCCCTCCCTTTCCCTTTCTCTAAAAATAAACAAATAAAATCTTAAAAACAGAACAGTTATTGAGACAATTGCACTAGTTCATTTGAGAAATGATGATGACTTGACTTAAAATGGGAACAATATAGAGCAGGGTATATTTTGAAAGTTTGAGCCAAGAGGATTAGATGACCATTGCAATAGTGGGGAAATACTGAGAATGGAACAGTTTTAAGATTAGGGAGAGTATTAACAAGACGTAAAAACACCTCTTGTTTTTTTTTTTGCCAAGTTGAGGTTGAAATGCCTAATATTATATACACCAAATAAAGAGGCAGAACATGCAAGTGAATACAGATGTCTGGAGGTCAGGGTTGGTGGAAAAATTCAGGGTATAGGTTAAAACTGACTGAAAATTACTTATAAAGCCAGTGCCATCTATCACTAGGCTATTTACATATAAAATTGCAGCCCAACATGTTAATAACATGCATTAAATTCTTTTGTGACTAAATTCTTATGGATCTCCAACACTGTTGTAAAAATATGTCCTCACAAAAATTTGATGTCAAATTCAAAATTCTCAGTGACTCTTCTTGATACTAATTTAACTACATTTATTGACTTTCTCAATTACTTTTTATAAGTTAAGTTTTAAAAAAATAAATATTTATATTTAAAGACCTTAAAATTTACTTCAGTTCTAAATATATCTATATTAACAGAGAAGTAACAGCTACAGTGCCGATGAAAATAAAGAATTATATAAAAATTTTATGAAAAGTAAAGCTGAAAGATTTCTATTTCTCAGTGTTTTGCGTTTGCTATTTCTTTTTCTTCTTTTTTAAATTAACTTTATTTTTAATTTATAAAGAATAAAATTTACACTTTAATCTGCAGATAAGTGACTTTCGACAATCCACCACCCCACTCAAAAAATTTCACATGTGCTCTTTGCAGTTAATCTCTCCAACTCCCTGCCTTAGGTAACTACGGATCTGGTTTCTGTTGCTTTAGTTTAGTTTTCCCTTTTCTAGATTACATTTTATGTTTTTTTAAAATTTATTTTAATTGTTGTTCTTGTATAGTTTTCTGTTTTCACTTAATTGTATAAAACTCTAAGTAATTATTAGGTGTCTTATGTTTATTATCTTTAATATTTCACTAAACTCCCCTGGGAGCTTAGATTATTTAAGTTTCCTGGGGAGTTTAAAATGTTTTCTACATTTTTTAAAATTGGGAATATCATATAACTGTATTAATAGAAAGTATCATCTATTCTTATAGAATGTCAACTTAATTTAATTGAATTTGTACAGAAAGTAAAGAAAAATTGATGCCAACTTCTAAAAAAAATACGTTGAATGATTCTGCAGCTCAGGTGGTATAGTGCAGTTTATTTTTTAATTAAAAAAAGGGGGGACTCTTTACCTTGTCAACATGAGAAATGTCCTAAACTGTAGAAAATTTTTTATGAGTTTATTTGAGAAAAACTGACATACAATGGCCAGGAAGCAAAATGTCACTGGATTGAGAAAATGCTTCAAGGAATGGCAGTTTTACAGTTTAATTTATATATTAGAATCAAAGGAGAAGGCATAAGAGGGTTACATGAAATTCACTGATGGTGGATTAGGGAGGCTGAAGAAATCAAAGTGAGGAAATCTCTGAGATTAAATAAAGAGTAAAATGAAAAGACACATAGTTCTTTTATACTGGTGATACAGAATAGTTAACAATGAACATTGACAGCACATATAGATTATATGTGGGAAACAAGATAAAGATGAGGAGTTCTGTGGTCTCATGATCTGGTGGGAGGTTGTACCCTGATGGATCTGGAAAAGGAGATTACTCTGACACTCCAAAAGTATGTTATTCTAGATGCAAAAAGACAATAGACAAGCTCACATAAGGTAAAGATTGACCTTTGTCAAGGAAGCAACAGGCCTAAGATGCAACTAGCTGCCTTATCCACTTTTAGTTAGGAAATTGTATGTTCAGACCATCCTATGGGGTTGTGTTCAGTCTCTGAGCTTGTAGGATCTGCCATGCTGGCCTTTCCAGAATTTGACAGATTTAATATTTGGCCCCTAGTTTTTCTACAACCTATACTCTGCCTTCTTGGTGAGACAAGTATACAAAATCTATATCCAATAGACAACAAAAGTTGTGGGGATTTTTTTATGTATGTCCTGGTAATCTTTGATGAGAACTGGGTGATAAAATGGTAGATCTTCATCCTGTTCTTATTTATATGGTTTCTGTTTCAGGTGAATGAAGAAAAGGTGATAATTTAGAATGGAATATTGGTTTGCTTCAAATATATTTAAATAGTTAGTACTATCCATTAACATGCCTGTTCCCTGTTTGTGAAGCTCACATTGTAGGAAATCCTGTTAAGGCGTTATTACAATGTAAGCACTCTCTACTATTCTAGACTATCCAAAGTATTTTACTCACTCTCCCAAGGTATGGAAATGAATGTGGTATAATGACTGCATACTTATCTTCTGGATTTCTGAAAGTCTTAATTATATTGTATTGACAAAAAATGTTAAATAATTTAACTTCTTACTGGAAATTTCATTCATTATAGGGAAAATACTATCTCATAGGTCAGGCAGTGTATTTTAATATAAATCAGCTATAGCACTGTCTTGATTATTCTCAAAAGTACAAGCACTTGAGAAAAGAAATAGGGCTTTAAGGAATAAAAGGGCTAATATCTGTGACCAAACAAATTTAATTTTTCCTAAAGGCTTATCTTTGGCTGTGAAAGAAAATCTCCACTCTCACTAACTGGATTTAGCTCAGAATTATAATTATGTTTGATCAAAACTCTGTATATAAAACTATATCAAACAAATAAATAAAGTTAAATCATAAAATTCATGAAATCATAACTTCACATAGGTCTTTGGCCTCAAGTGTTTCATTAGAGATAGAAAAACCAGAGTTCTTTATTGGCCAATTCATGACTTTGACAAAATTATCTCTAAAAATTTAGCCAACCACTGTTTTATTTGCTTCAAGTCAATTCTACATGCAAATAATAAGGGCTAAAAAAAAAAATCTCATCTAGACATGATCCTTAAGCCTGAAGATTCATTTACAATATAATGATTAGAGAGGTCTAAGATGGTGGTTTTTGCATATCTACTTAAAACACAGAAACAAATGCAAAGAGGTGGACAAAATGGGAAGACAAAAAAACAGGCTCCAAATGAAATAACAGGAGAATTCTTCAGAAGAAAAGCTAAATTAAATGGAGGCAAGCAACTTATTCTGTTTGGTGTTCAAAGTAATGATTATAAAAATACTTAACAGCATGAAAAAAGACATAAAAACCATAAGAAAGGACTAGTCAAAAATAAAGAATGCAATATCTGAAATAATATATCTGAGGGAATAAATAGTAGGTTAGATGAAGCAGAGGTTCAAATCAGTGATTTGGAGAATGTGGTAGAAAAAAAACACCTAATCAGAACAGCAAAAAGAAAAAAGAATTTAAAAAATGAGGGTAGTTTAAGGGACTTTTGGGACAACATGAAGCATAACAACATCCATATCATAGGGGTACTGAAATAGAAGTAGAGCTGTCATTATTTGCAGATGGCATGATAATGGTGTATAGAAAACCTTAACTATTCCACCAAGGAACTACTAGAACTGATAAATGAATTTAGTAAAGTAGCAGGATACAAAATTAATATCCAGAAATTGGTTGCAATTTTATATACCAATTATGAACTATCAGAAAGAGAAATTAAGAAAACAATCCCATTCACAATTGCTTCAGAAAGAATAAAATTCCTAGGAATAAATTTAACCAAGAATGTAAAAATCCTGTACTCAGAAATTTATAAGACACTGAGGAAAAAAACTGGAAAAAGACAGAAATAAGTGGAAGCATAGCCATGTTCATGGATAAGAAGAATTAACATCATTATAATGTCCATACCAGCCAAAACAATCTATAGATTCAATGCATTTCCTATCAAGTTACCAATTATGTATTTCACAGAACTAGAACACATATTTAAAAAAATTTATATGGGACCACAAAAGGTCCCAAATAAAAGCAGCAGTCTTGAGAAAGAACAAAACTGGAGGAATCATGCTACCTAATATTAAATTATACTATAAGGTCATAGTAATCTAAACAGCATGGTACCAGCATAAAAACAGACACATATATCAATGGAACAGAATAGAGTCCAGAAATAAACCCATACCTTTATAGTCAATTAATATTTGATAGAGGGAACAAGCACATACAATGGGCTAAAGATAGTTTATTCAATAAATGGCATTGGGGAAAGTGGACAAATATGTGCATAAAAATGAAACCAAACCACCTTCTTATGCCACATGCAAGAATAAACTGAAAATAGATTAAAGACTTAAATGTTAAGCTAAAAATTAGAAGGAAACATATGCAGTAAAATCTCAAACATCTCTTATAGCAATATTTTACTGATATATTTTCTTGAGCGAAGTAAACAAAAGAGAAAAATAAACAAATGGGAGTATATCCAACTAAAAAGTTTTTGCACAGAAAAGAAAATCATCAACAGAATGCAAAGGCAACCCACTGATTAGGAGAACATATTTGCCAATACGTATGATTAGGGATTAATATCCAAAATTTATAGAGATCTTATAAAACTCAACACTAAAAATCAAACAATCCAATTAAAAAATGGGCAACAGATCTGAACAGTCAATTCTCTAAAGAGGAAATACAGATGGCCAATAGACATATGAAAAGATGCTCAACATCACTAATTATCAGAGAATGCAAATTAAAACACAACAGGATACCACCTCACACCTGTCAGAATGGTTATCATCAATAAATCAACAAAAAACAAGTGCTGGTGAGGATGTGGAGAAAGGGGAACCCTTCTTCAATCTTAATGGGAATTGGTGCAGCCACTGTGGAAGGCAGTATGGAGTTACCTCAAAAATTAAAAATAGAACTGCCTTATTATGCAGCAATTCCACTTCTGGGAATTTATCCAAAGAAACCCGAAACACTAATTCAAAAGAACATAAGCACCACTATGTTCATTGCAACATTATTAACAATTACCAAAATATGGATACAGCCCAAGTCCATCAGTAAATGAGTGAATAAGACAACTTTATGACATTTATACAATAGAATACTACTCAGATGTAAAAAAAGAGGAAATTTTACCCTTTGCAACAGTATTGATGGACCTGGGGATCATTATGCTAAATGAAATAAGTCAGTCAGAGAAAGTCAAATACCATATGATTTCACTCATGTGAAATCTAATGAACAAACTGAACTAACAAGCAAAAAAGAGACAGACACATAGATAGAGAGCAGGCTGACAGCTCCGTGGGGGTGGTTAGGTAAGTGGAGGTATCAAGAAAAAAGGAAAAGAACTCATGGATATGGACAAGTGTGGTGATGGCACGGGGGAGGGCGGTGAGTGGGTGGAGGTAGAAGAGGGTATGATAAATGGTAATGGAAAAAACAATAAAAATGAACTATTCAAAAATATAATTATTGTCCTCTATGAATTGCCTATTTGTCTGTTCTTAACTTCATATTGAAGATAAATGAAATAGGTTGGGTCAGAAGGGTTCTCTTACTCTGATCTTTATTACGGGACTGCCTTTTATTTCTGAGAGAGGAATATCAATGAGAAATGTTAGGAAAGAAATTAATGATACAATTTTATCTCCTAAGAATGTCTCTTCAGATTTAGTGACCAAATATACCAATATGTATAGATAATGCCAATTTATGCCTGTGTCCCAAGTAATTATTCACAGTGTTTTTTTCATCCGCAAATATAACTTGTTTGGACACTAAATCATATGATCATATTTTCCAAGTTGCTTCTTACAACTGATTCAGTTTGAAACAGTTTTACCTATGTTGATCATTCTTTTGTAAGAATTTTCCTAAAGTGGCTATGAACCTCAGTATACAAGGCCTGTCCAGAAGAAGTCCAGCCATTGTTAACATAACACAAATGGTTTGCACAACATCGATGGAACTTGGAAGCCAAGGAGAGAGGACTGGAATGTGCATGAGCGAATAATGATGACTTCACTGTAGTAATCAATGGGGCTGGTAGACACGTTGAGTGAGCATGTGTACTGTGTGGCCATTGCATTCAAAATGACTTATGAGTAGAGCAAATTTTGTGTTAAATTCCTCCATGGAAACTATTTGGATGATTCAGAAGACTGCAGCTATGGGCAACTGGTGACTGGAAGCTTTATCAGACAATGTGCCTGCTTATGCATTATGTCTCATGAAGAAATGTTTGGCAAAACATCAAATCACTCAGGTGACTCAGCTCGCCTAGATTTGGCACCCTGGGACTTCTGAATTTTCTCAAAACTAAAATCACCTTTGAAAGGGAAGAGATTTCAGACCTCGATGAGAATCAGGAAAACATGATGGGGCAGCTGATGGCTACTGGAACTATATGAAGTCCCAAGTGCTTACTTTGAAGGGGACTGAGATGTCATTGTCCTATGTTCAAAGTTTTTTGTATTTTGTATCTTCTTCAATAAATGTGTCTATTTATCATATTATATGGCTTGATACCTTCTGGACAGACATCGTATACCATCATTCTTATTTTTAGCCACCTCTTCCTTTAGAATTTGGATAACAAGCTGGGCATGTTTATTCTGCATGTCTTTCTGTCTATGCAATAGTATACCAAGTGTTACCAGATTTCTACCTTGCAATGTCTGTGTCCAACCACCAAGCCAGTTCTAAACATTTTATGTTTTATTTTGGAAGCACCAACCTCTGGTCTAAATTTCTGTATTACTAAGAATAAATTTGTATAACAAATAGACCTAAATGTATAATGAACTGAAGTTTTGTTATTAATATGGCTCCTAAAGATCAACCTTCCTACTGATCAGGAAAAAAATACAATAAAATTAAAAAAAAAATTAACTACCTAAAGGATCTTGAAGATGAGCCAAAGCAGGAGTTACTGGAGGTGAGTACATACTCAGAATAATAAAAATTCACAGGGTGATTTCTCCATTTTTATAGCTTTTAGCCTGAAAGTTGTCCACAGATGGAGCAGCATGGGAGAGCCGAAAACCTAAAAATCTTTCTAGAAGACAGAAATTAGAGAAACACAGCAGCCAGAAAGTGAGGACAGGAAAAAGGAGATGTGGTGGGGGGTGGGGGGAGAGTGATGAGAGAGAGAGAGAGAGACAGACAGACAGACAGACAGACGCAAACATTATGTTGACTGCCCAGATCTCAGCCTGATCCATGACTTTGGATGTCAGGACAGATTGCAAGCAGCCCAGTTAAGCATAAAGAACTAAAATGAGATTTGAGCTCCTGCTTAAGAGGTGTTTGCAGTTTGAGTCTATATTAATTAACTGCCTGATAAAATGAACAAAAATAAAAATTTTGAGGACTTTACCAGTATTCAGTCTTCACAACCTAATATTCCCAACAGTTAGGATATGATCATAGAAAAATGTAAAGCAGTGTCAATCAGGAGAGAGGGAAGAAAAAATTCAATAGAATCCAAATGTGAGATGACTGCAGTAAAACCAGATGATCAATGATGTAAAGGAAAACATATTCACATGGAGCCCTGGTAGGTGGCTCAGTTGGTTGGAGGTTTATCCATACACCAAAAAGTTGTGGGTTCAATTCCTGGTCAGGACATATACCTAGGTTGTAGGTTCAATTTCTATTAGGAGTCGCCCCAACAAAGAACCAAAATGATTGCACAAAACTGGTAAAGATTTTGATTATTGCAGGTTGCTGTCAGATGTTCTATCCTACTTGTAAGTTTGATTCAGAAGGAAGGGAAGGAAATAATGGGGCAGAAAATAATATTTGAAAAAATAATGACCAACTGAAAACAGCAAATATTTCTCCTCACTACTAGGGACTTTAAATACTAGAATGGGCACAGAACACCTGCCTATAGTATCATGTCACAGAACATTTTGCCTATTAGGTTGCCTGATACAGAACATACCATAAGGAAGCAAAGTTTTCTGTGAAAATCCATTTATTATGGCCTGGTACTTTATGAAAGTGCATAAGCAAAGTCTTAGCAAGTCCTAATTCAAGCTGGAGTGATTTGATACAATTGATAAAGAGATGCACTGGTGAAGTCAAAAAGAGTGACTTTGTCTTTCATTCAGAGGAGTGAATAAGCCCATCTCCCAAAGACCCTGTAGGCCTGTGTGTGAGTGGGGGAAAAGAATTCTAGAACTTTTTTCCTAAAAAATTCAACCTCCCTGTTTTCCTTCCTCAGTAGCACCATCACTATCACAGAAATTTTAAAACATTATCAACATCACGGGAAGTTATATTGAGAAAAAGATAAATGGAACTTATTTTATGGAGGTCAATATTACTAGTTAAGGTATGTGGATACAATTTATGTTTTACTTATTATGTTCTTCTTTTTGTCTTTTTATGAAAGGGATAAAATTATACAGGTAAATATTTCATATGTTTAATTTCCATCTTTCCCTCTGCATCTTACCTTAATTTTAACCTCTTAAGCTCCCCTATCTTTTATGAAAACTTGAAATGTTGGAAACCTCACCCTAGGCACTGAAGAGTGATTGAGGTATTCTTGTACTTCATTTGGAAGTATAAGGCCTCCACAATAAAACCATGGAGAGTAGAGAAAAAAAGAATAGACTTTAATACGTTAATTTGTTTAAACAAAACTTCTAGCATCCTGCTGCTGAAAATAATGGTTTGCAGTCCAGCAGCCTATCACCTAAGACCTTGCTAAAAAAGCAAAATCCCTGGCCCCACAACAGACTTATTGAGTCACAATATCTGATTGATATTCTATTCTAGTCTTTGGCAGGCTGGTTCTACGAACTGATGCAAAAGATAAGGTCTAGGGAGAGGTAGAGTAGGAGGTAGTTATGAAGGGGACATAGCAGGTAGGACCTTTGTTACGTATTTCTATTAGAAAGACTTGTAAGTTCGAGTCTTTAGTGTTGAAAAAAATGGATGAATTGACTCAAAATAAAGATTCTGAAAGTAAGCATGGTTAGTGTTTTCTACAAATGAAGTCTCAGTTCATCATGTTCACTCACATGCAAATTTTTTTCAAAGGAGAAGTCAAACTCCAACATATACATACATACACACTTGTATGTACAGATAGTCAGCGCTGATTAAAATGGATCTAGTCATTGACTTCAGATACGAAAGTAATATTAATGCATAACTAGGTCAATAATCATAACCTAAACTTCCAAAATGTGAAGCTGAATTTATATTTCAGAGCTTTGGACAATCAATGTTCTGCTTTGATTCCTGTACTTCATTTCATTAATTCTGGGCCAACACATGTCCCACTTTAATTAGTCTGTCTTTAATGGAGGCAGCAACTAGATGCCAATACCAGGGTAGGTAGCTAAATGCCACTTCTGCTGTTAAAAACCAAGGAAACAGCAAAGAGAGCACACCGAAGGCAAAAAAAAACAAGGAACAGTAAGAACATGGTGGAGGAGGAGGTGCTGCTACTGAATGATAATGAAATGAAAGAGGCCAAGGTGTATTATAAGCTCTGAAGTTAATAATAAACTTATCTTTCATTTAATGAGGGTAGGAAGAGTCTTCATAGGAAAGGTAAGACTGTGATGTTAGAAGCAAAATAATATAGGCTAGAGAAAGACTGAGGACTTCCTTGTAAAGTAAGAGTGAATACAATAGAAGGTTAAAATTATGCTTAACTTTTTTTAATCCTATTTCAGTCTTTTTCAACCATAAAATGTTTTTTAAAAATGTTTCAGTTATGATTGAGTGAATGTTTGCTGTATGCTTTTTGAGTACTTGGAATGATGTTTTGGAATACAATTTGTTTTCACAAATTTTATTAATTTGTCTTTTACAATGTTCCAGCCCATGCCTGTTGCCATATTTACATCTTACAAACCAAAAAAAGGAGAGATATAAATATTAGGGAGAAAATATTTGTACAATAAATTATTTCTTATAAAAAACATCCTGAGCATATGTGGTTGTTCCTGATTATATGCTAAAATTTAGTTATGTCCATTCTATTACTCTCAACAGGATATGGAATCTTTTAATTGGAAAAAGTGTTCATCATATGCTATGGTAGATACCCAACAACATTCCATACATAGTAGGTTCTAAATGTGTTACAAATTTATATGCTTTTCAATGTTTGTTTTAATTATGAAATTATCATTTCAGTGTTTGTCACAACACAACTTCTCTCATCGAGTAATAAATGTTTGAATTCCAAAATTAGCCCTAGAGATTATAAAGAATTTCTTATAAAGTATTTTTATTGACAGATTATTATTTGACAATGTTAATTTTTCTATACATATTTTTCTATACATATTAGTTGATTTGGGATGTGATATAAGAAACAAAATATTATAAAAAGCAAATCTTTTTACTAATATGTTTTCATGGAGTTTCATGACTGATGCCTAATGTAGTGAGACAAAGCTTCTTTGAATGTCTTAGAATTTAAATAGCTGTGCTGTGATGAATTTAACAATATGCAATATTATATATTTTCTGCCTTTAAGCAAATATACAAACTCTAAGCTTAGAAATGTGTCTTTGAGCCTTTAACAAATACCACAATAATTCTGCATATATATAGAAGTCATCTTTAAAAAGATTTGCCAAACTTATATTAGTAGCTCAGTAAAAGTTAGTCAAAGTGATAGATCTACAAATATTTTCTTTAATTATGCTTGTAATTTGAATGAAGTTTTGTAGTTTCCTATTTGCACACAGAAGTTAAAAAAATTAAATAAATGCCCAGGCAAAGAGTTAAGTGCTAGGATCCTATAATGTGGTCCTTGCTCCTGAAGTAGTCTCCAATCTAATATGCAAGGAAGACTCAGAATCAGAATTAGGAAAGCTGTATGACATAGGTTGTGGTAGATTAATTACATTCATGATCCCATTTAATGTTGTCTCAGTGTCCATGCTTTTTGTCTTATAACTATAAATTTCCTTTCCATTTTGACTTTGGACTGACCTTGTGACTTGCTTCAGCTAACAATGATAGAAATGACAGGGTACTGGTTCAAAGTCTGTGTCTCAAGAGTCTTGCATCCTTCTGTTTGGATCTTTCTTTTCTTGCTCATTCTAGTCTTGTGTTCACACCATGTAAGCATGCCTGGACATATGGAGGATGACACACACATGGGGAAAGCCAAGGTGGCCCAAATGAAAATCAGTCTACTTTTATAAATAGAGGTAGTCCTTCCCAGACCAGTTGAAGTTTACCATACATTTAGGAAACCACCTGGAACCAGAAGAATCTTGCAGCTTCCAGGCAAATTTTCCAAGCAAAAAAAAAAAAAATTTAAATAAATAAATAAATAAATAAAATGATCGTTTAAGCTTCTAACGGTTGTAGTGAGGTGTTATACAGAAGTAGCTAACTGATACAAGAGATTAAGAGCTATGGGCTTTGTATGTTTGTGGATCTTTTCAAAACTTATTTCCTTGTATAGAAACACACTATCCTTACCAAATTGTTGTGATGCTGAAATATGTACTTGGTGCATTGCCTTAGATGCACTTAGTAGATAGAAACTACTCCTACTATTAATAATGCTAGTTACATTATTATTATGATTACTGATTCTGTTGTTAGTGCAATGAACCAAGAATTACAATAAATAGAGATGATTTAATACGCTATGGAAACATGGACAAGGTGGTAACTTAACTGTCCCTTTAGGTTCTGGGAGAGACTAAACAGAGGTAGTTGTATTTAAACAGAATCTTGGAGGTATGTTCAAGTGTAAATAGATATTGAAAAATGCTAGCAAAATAATTGTCTATACTGAAAGGGAAGCAAAAATTACTGGATTTAGATAATGTTTTACCTGACAAAGCATTTTCAGAAACAATGGTTTATTTTATCTTCAGAATATCTTTTCACAGAAGAAACTTTTTCTTTATTATATGATTTGGAAATTGAGGTTTTAAGTTTACATGAGTCATTTAAGGCCCTTTATTTTAAAAATCATGGTGCTGGACTTAAATTCAAGCTTTGACTCCAACAAAAGTCTAATTCCCAAGCATTACAATGCCTCTTCTTATACCATATTATTTCCCTAAATCAATTAGAAGTATTGACAGTTTATAAAGGAACTATTTACATAATATTTTTAGCATGTTTATAAAAATATGCCTTTTAATTCAGAATATACTAAATATCTGTTTAGGTTTTTCCAACTATTTGATAGTTAAGCAGAGAAGATGTCACTCTAATTAGGTTAGTGTTGAGAATTTATATATTCATACAGGGAGAGGATACAGAGAGAGAGGGAGGGAAGAAGGGAGAGGAAGAACACTTCCCCTGATAAAAGTGGGATTTTGTTCTAGCACATTAAAATTTTCCAATTCTAAGAAACAAATTGGTTAAAGAATATGAATTTAGAGTGACTGGAGTGTCCTTATTTTCTTTACTTGGGGATATAGGACACTTTGAATTACTTCCTTAAGGCCCAGGAAAAGACTTAATTTTATGTTAATTTTTGACATCTAGGAAGATCTTTCCAACATGTTATAAAATCCTGTTTTTTAATAATTGGGATGCATCTAGTGGCTGAAAGCTAAGTAAAAGAGTACATTTGTAGCCTATTAACATCTTTTTTTTTTTTTTTTTTTTAGGTTTAAGCAACATGAAATCACAAAGTCCAGTTTCTGATGTCAGCAATTTTATTGTAAATCTCATTTAATGTAGTTTTCTAGTTTTAAAAAAAATGTCATTTAACAAGTCATTACTTGGTTGTCTGCCTTCAGGCCAATGGCAGCCCTGATGGAGTAATACATTCTGATGAAACTGTCTTATTAAAAGCCTCTGAATTACACTGATAATTGTCCCAAGTTTATGGAGATTACTATGTCATTATGTTTAAATGGGTCTCTAGAATAACTCACTGAAAGCTGGGCCAGAGAGCTGGTGCTAGCACTGCCACATGGTATGTTATAGCTGGACTTACAAAGCATTGTGTTCTGTTGGATGTACAAAAAACTGTGAGTGTCACGGACTGAATTCTGTATCTTGGTTTCCACAGTCAGATCTTGTTTCTGAGTTCTTGCCCCATTTATCTAATGGTCTACCACTTAAACAGCCTATAGTCACCACAAATTTGTCACGAGCTAACTAATGCCCTGCTTTTGATAACTGAAAGACCATTCAACAGAAAAATGAGTGAAGAATTCCATCCATCATTTCACAGAATAGGGCATTCAAGTGGCCATTAATCATATAAAAAAAGATCATGCTCATTTGTTAAAAAGGAAATACAAATAAAAGCCATAATAAGTTACAGCTGTACACTTACTAACCTGGCTAAAACTAAAAAGAATGAAAATTCCAAGTGTTGGTAAGGATATAGAACTATGAGAACTCTCATACACTTCTGCCAAAAGTGTGAATTTTTGCAACCATTTTGGAAAAGTGTTAATTATTTGCTGTTTTATTTTAAGATATACATACTCTATAACAGTTCCATTTCTAATACAAATGTGTATATCTCTACCAGATGCATGTACAATAATGTTCATCTAAGCACTACTATAATAGTTCCAAATTAAAATTACTCAAATATCCATCAACAGTATTTAATGTGTTATAGTCATACCATGAAATCCCATGTAGTGATATAAATGAACAAACTATAGTTGATCCTTGAACAACACAGGTTTGAACTACCCAGGTTCAGTTATAAGCAGATTTTTTTCAGCAAACAGTTGGCCCTTCATAGCCCCAGGTTTTGCATCTGTAGTTTCAACCCAACTACAGATGACAGAAATATTTTTAAACCATGGTTGGGAATTTATGTATGCAGAGTGCCAACCTAAGTTATATGTGGATTTTCAACTGACTGGGAGTTGGCAGTCATTTGGCTGAATGAAAATGTAGTGATTAGCAAAGACTAAAAAAAAAAGCAATGAAACAAAATACTAGTATCAAGAATGAAATGGGGAATATCACTATGAAGACATGGAAAGGATAGTAAGGAAATACTATAAATATCTATGAACAATTCTATATGCATCAATTGAAAAATTTTGTTAAAATGGACCAAGTTTTTGAAAAGCACAAACTGCTATAACTTACCCTATATCAAATAGATTACTTGAATAGCCCTATAACTATTATGAAAATTAAATTCATAATTAGAAAACTCCTTGAAATAAATATGTAGGCTCAGATAATTTTACTAGAAAAGATTACCAAATATTTTAAAAAGAATTGACACTGATTCTGTGCTATATTTCCAGAAAGGGAATGAACACTCCCTAATTCATTTTATGATACCAAAATAATATATCAAACCAGATAAGTCCATATAAAAGGAAATCTGCAGATGAATATCCCTCAGGAAAAGTGATTTAAACTTTCTTAATAAAACATGAGAACTGTAACTTAGCAAGTTATAAAAAATAATTTTACACCATGACCAAGTGAACAGTATTATAGTGATGCAAGGTGGTTTATAAATTTTAAAATCAATCAATGAAATCCACCATTTTAATAGGCCAAAGAAGAAAAATAACATGATCATCTCAGTTTATAATAAAAAGCATTTAATAAAATTCAACATGCACTCATTATTAAAAAACAAACAAACAAACAAACAAAACAAAAGTCAGCAAACTGAATAGAGGTAAAGTAGTAAACTTGATAATATGATAACATAGCTACCAAAAAACTTTGTAGCTAACTTCACAGTTTATAATGAAAGACTAAATGCTTTTTCTCTCATAATCT
The DNA here is from genome assembly GCA_004027475.1 of Anoura caudifer. Taxonomy (NCBI): domain Eukaryota; kingdom Metazoa; phylum Chordata; class Mammalia; order Chiroptera; family Phyllostomidae; genus Anoura; species Anoura caudifer. Next base: position 24,672 of record PVKU01010184.1, read on the forward strand.
TACATTAATTAATTAATATAAAAAAGACTCTTACCAATACTATTCAGCATAGTTTTGGAAGTTACAGCCAGTACAATAAGATAATAAAATAAAATAAATGGTATATAGATAGGAGAGAAAAAAAAAACTACCTCTATTTGTAGATGGCATGAATATAGAATAACACATCAACAAAACTCTCCTAGAATTAACAGATTAGTTCAGTAAAGCCTCAGGATGCAAGATCAACATAAAAAATCAACTCTATTTCTATATTCCAACCACAAATATGTGGAAACCAAAATTAAAATACAATATACTAGTCACCCAAAATCTTCCCAAGAAGAAACAAAAATCACCAGAACTTAGGTGAAAATCTAAAAAAAAGTATATACAAGACCTTTATGCCATAAATTGTAAAATGCCAATTAAAGAAATAAAGCAAAGATCTAAATATATGGAGAGACATACTGTGTTCATGGATTACAACACTCAACGTAGACATGTCAATTCTCTGAAAACTGATATAGAGTTTTACTAAGGCATTTTCTTCTTGCCATATTAATTTTATTTTAAGGGGGTTAAAGAACCTGACAGCAGCTTCCCAACTTTCTCCCACAAACCTAAAGCTTAGCATTTATTTGGAACAAATGCATATGAAGAAGAGGACAAAGTAATTACTCTGTATCCCCACCTGTAAAATTTACCAAAAGCAAAAGAATTGGGAAATAATGAATTCCTTCTCAACAGAGTTATTCAAGCTGAAACACCCATTTGATTGGGCGGTTGTGGCTGTGTTTAGACTGGTCCTGCTGAGATTTCTCTGTCCCTAGAAGTCAGTGATAACTTAAATAGTATCAGCATTGTCAATATCATTATCATCATCATTATTATGATAGCCACCATTCTTTGTAGGTTCATGTGTGCTAATGGCTAACACCATGTGGCTAGGAGAGCTTATGCATTGCCCAGATTCACACAGATCACAAATAGTATCAGTAGAAGTCATTATTAGAAATATCTTCACATTATTTTTATCAAATGTATTTTTCTTTTCATTTCTATTGTATGTTGTATAATTTACACCACATTAATACAATAGTGATTAATCTTATACAGGTATATGTAGGATTAATTAATAATTCAGTATAGGAAGTGAGATTTTAAAAGTTCTCTTTCATAGACATGTAAAACCTGGGAAAACTGTCTAAATTACTCTTTTCTATCTCCCCCATACTGGATACTATATTGTCATATAACTCAGCTATGCGTATGATCCATCAACAGCCAGGGAGGTGTAATAATTCTAAGGGGCACATATCTGTGAGAAAGCCCAGTTACAGTTAAATGGTTCTACATTTTCTTTTCCTAAATGTGTCTGTTACCAGGTATGGGAGCTATTTTTTGTACCCACCTTAGAGATCCTAGTGTATTGTCTTTTCCTTTCTGAATTGTCTTCTTCAGTATTTGGTGTGATTGACAGGAGGGGTAGAGCCCACACTCAAAACAACACGCTGTTTGGCATATCTCCTGTGAATTCCTGAAGCAATGAAAGTGAGAAAAACATTGTCAGGACAGGGTCATAATAAAAGGCCCTATTCAATGCAGTTCTCCTGAGCCTGTAAATTCAGTGAAGTTTATTGTTTTGATCTCAAGTCCGTAGATTACGCTGTGTGATTTAAGGCACTAAAGAAGCAGTCAGTGTGAGCAGCAGTAAAATTTCTGCAGAATAAACAAACTCGTAAACAGGCACTCTGTAACCTCCTCATACTGCACTATTTTCCCTTGGTTGTTTCACTTCAGGATTATATTGCTGAAATGATGCAAAGTGCAGACTAACTTCTAGGACTTAAAAAGACAGGATTCACTAAAAATATTTTAATGATTTAGCACCTTCAGCGATAAACAATGGTCCTGCAGTATATATTCTTTGGCTTGGACAGTGCATAATCTGTGAAAAAGTATATTTCATGCATGGCAAGTATGTCTGACCATCACTTTTCTTGGCTATTGTTGTAATTAGTTGAAAATTACCCAGAAATTCCCTGGCCAAAGCTGTGAACTTCTGGTATGGATGCTGCACAATAATTTGTAATTGGTATGTGTCATCCTTACATCTTCCCAGCATTCTTTTTAAGCCAGTGGGACTCTTTTTTATAATTTGGGGTCTATAAATCTAAGGATTTTCTTGCCTTTTATAGAAGCCAAACTATTTGGAGAGAGATTGTAAGTGTCTCAGAAGGGCTGGAATAACTGAGAGTAACTTGAGAGCACGGAGAAAGAGAATAAAGTTTTTTTCCCTCACCCTAGGAAGATTATGAATAGCAGAACTGTGTCCAGTATCTTGGCTGTGCTTCAGAGAGGTAAATTTGTCTGAGGGTTGGCCATGAAGAAGATCAAGCCTAGTAGGCTCAGAGCGCAAGTATTCACAGCCCAGCCCAAGAGTAGAATTCCCAATTTATCACAGGACCACCAGAGCTACTGGATCGGAAGAGATACTATGAGTGCAGGGATGATGGAGATGGTGGTGGTATCCAGGGTGGAGAGATGGCTGATGGTTTGAAGCATGTCCTTGATGCTGTTAAACTGCATATGATGTTGTGCCTTGAACACATGAATATTGAGAGCTGGAAAATCATTGGAACGAATTTCTTCAAATCATGATAGAAACTTGCATACCAAAATTTGCATTTTGCTGTTCACATAAGCTTCAAGATATTTAATTCTTATGCCTTTAAGATATGCAACAAGAGGTCTTTCCCAGGAGACATTTGTTCTATGATATTAATTTTCAAATCTTTTGTGCCATGTATTTTATGTTGCACCTTAGATAACCACTTAGGATGAAGCTTATTGTCAGTTTCAAAATACTGTGTGGTGTTCTCTTTGATATTGTTTTCATCATATAAGTGTATGTATGGCCTGGTTTTAATATTACTTAACTTTGTCTCTCACTGGGGAGTCTTAGAGCATACTTTATTCTGCTTAGTTTACTCCCCAGTACTTAAAAAGGAGACAGAGAACAGCAGCATGAGGAGGCTTACATTAACATATATTAACTGACACTGAAAATAACAGAAAAAAAAAACAACAAAAAATAAAGACCAGGTACCAAGACTGTTTTTCTCTTATTACCTAGGAGCATATGCATCATAGTGGGTGTATATGTCACAAATCTAAGATACTATTTATTGTACCACCATTATTTTATGTATATTAGGAAAGAAATGTGCTACCAGTTAAAGACATAATATTTTTATGGCTTAGTATTTTTATTTTACACTTATTTAGAGAACTCATTCTTATTTAAGTAGACATTTATTATATATCACTCTTGGATATACATACAAAAAAAGTAAAGGTGAAATAAATGGATTAAAAGTATTCCTGGAGCATCTTCACCTCCAGAGTCTGATATTCCCCAATTACCTTCCAGCTTAGTCATCAAGTCTATATTTATTCAAACATAGTTTGAGTTGTAATATGTTCTTTTGGACCCCTACAAGGTAATCCTGCACACTGATTTTGAGTGCCATGTTCCTAAACTGTAAAAATTATGCTCAGTCTAATAAGGGTATTTTTCCCCTCAGGGAAAATACAATCATTTCCTCAGTTTTTATTCTGTTCTTTCTTTCTTGTCTTTAAAAAAAATTTTTTAAAGTTTTTTTTTTACTGCTAGAGAGTTAATTTGTTTCTGTAAGTGAGCCTTTGATTACCAGAGTGTAACTTCCTCATGTGGCAATAGTTAGTCTTAGGAAGAGTTTCTGTGAAGTTAATTTTTATAAATTGAGTCTGGCTCCCTACCGACTTCATAAAATGGAAATTTTGTTTCTCTTGGGGCAGAGGAGAAACATAGCCCTTGGATATAATAAAATCGCACTAAAGTATAGAGAAAATCTTTGAAAAGCATATATTTAAAAGAAAATCATTACTTTTATGCTCAAATAATATTACTCAAAATAAGATCAAGTCTTGATTGCAAAAACAGGAAAGCTCCCACTCAGCCTTTTTAAATTCCTGAGATCATACTAAAGATTGAAAGGAGAAAAGGAAAATAGTACATGAATGACCTCAATAACTAAATGAAAATTATCCTTTTACTTTCTTTTTCTATTTTTTTATCAAAGCCTAGTCGTAACTCCAGCTATTTGATATTCTCATACTAAGATTACAGTAAAACATATCAACCTTGAAAATAATATAATCAGCATACGTGTATAATGTTGATTTATCAAATATATCATTATAAAAATAAAAGTCTTCTACATGGGTAAAGAAAACAGCATTAAAATGAAAGAGAACCAACTGTATGGGAAAACATATTTGTCACTGATACCTTGGACAAGGGTTTGATCTCCAAAATATATGGAGAACTCACACAACTCTGCTCCAGGAAGACAAACAACTCAATTAAAAAATGGGCAAAGGACTTGAGCAGACACTTCTCCAAGGGGGACGGACATACAGAGGGCCCAGAGACATATGAAAGGATGTTCAGCATCACTAGCCATCAGAGACATGCAAATTAAAACCACAATGAGTTACTACTTCGCACTGATCAGAATGGCTATTTATAAACAAAGCAACAAACAACTGTTGGTGCTGATGTGGAGAAAAGGGAGCCCTAGTGCACTGTTGGTGGGAATGCAGACTGGTGCAGCCACTGTGGAAAACAGTATGGAATTCCCTCAGAAAACTAAAAATGGATCTGCCTTTTGACCCAGCAATTCCATTGCTGGGATTATGCCCTAAGAATCCTGAAACACTAATCCAAAAGAACCTGTAAACACTAATGTTCATAGCAGCACAATTTACAATAGCCAAGTGCTAGAAGCAACCTAATTGCCCATCAGTAAATGAATGGATCAAAAACTATGGTGCATTTACATAATGGAATTCTATGCAGCAGAAAGAAAGAAGGAGCTCCTATCCTTCACAACAGCACAATGGAACTGGAGAGCATTATGCTAAGTAAAATACCCTATGATCTCACCTTTAAGTGGAACCTAATCAACAAAACAAAGAAGCAAGCAAAATATAAACAGAGACACTGAAATTAAGAACAAAGTGACAGTAACCAGAGCTGAGGTGAGAGGGGATAATGTGGATAAAACGGGGGAAGGTTTTCAGGAACATGTATAAAGGGCACATGGACAAAATGAAAGGCAGGTACTATCAAAGGTGGGAAGTAGGGATGGCTGGGGTGGGGAGATCTGTGGGGGGAGAAATGGAGACAATTGTACATGAACAAAAATAAAAAATATTTAAAAAATCAAAGCAATAATAATGCAGACAATAGCACCTGCTCACTCTTATGAAGCACTGTTCATCTACTTTGATAAAATATTCATAAAGTTATTTTTAAAAACCACAATAAAAAAGAAAATTGCAATAAAAATAAATAAAAGTCTTCTTATAAAACAGATTCTTTGGAATGAGGATAGAACATGTCCCTTAGGATCCCTCATTGAAAGAGTCAAGAAGGTAGAGATATGCATTTCCCATTTTTGAATTGTTGTTTTATTTCAAAATGTTGGCTATATAGTGAATATAATTATATCAACATCTGATTAAATCTTTAGGAGAGACTATTATAAATTAAATAATTTAGATCAAAGGGATACATTTTTAATTTGAAACATAAGCTGACAGTATATGAGTCTCTATTTCAGACAATAATTACCAATATTGATAATTATCAGTTATATTAACTTTTGTTAATGTGAGTTGAAAAATAAATCTCTTTTAGCCTGGTACTGGCATAAAAACAGACACATAGGCAAATGAAACAGATTAGCAAGCCCAGAAAAAAACCCAGGTCTCTATGGTCAATTAATATTTGATGAAGGGGTAAGAAGCATAAAATGGAGTAAAATTAGCCTCTTCAACAAATGGTGTTGGGACATCTGGACAGCTACATGCAAGAAAATAAAACTCGACCACCAACTTACACCATACACAAAAATAAATTCAAGGTGGATAAAAGACTTAAATATAAATCATGACACCATAAAAGTCCTAGAGGAGAATGTCAGCAGGAAAATTTCAGACATTCCACTCAGCAACATCTTCACTGATATGTCCCCTAAAGCAAGGGACATAGAGGAAAAAATAAACAAATGGGACATCAACAAATTAAAAAGCTTCTGCATGGCTAAAGAAAACAGCATTAAAATGAAAAGAGAACAAACTATATGGGAAAACATATTTGCCAATGATACCTTGGACGAGGGTTTGATCTCCAAAATATATAAAGAAATCACACAACTCCACCCCAGGAAGACAAGCAACCCAATTAAAAGATGGGCAAAGGACTCGAACAGACACTTCTCCAAGGAGGACATACATAGGACCTAGAGACATATGAAAGGATCATGCATCAGTATGCTCAGCATCACTAGCCATCAGAGAGATGCAAATTAAAAACGCAATAAGATACAACTTCACACCAGTCAGAATGGCCATCATAAACAAATCAACAAACAAGTGTTGGAGAGGTTGTGGAGAAAAGGGAACCCTGGTGCACTGTTGGTGGGTATGAAGACTGGTGTAGCCACTGTGGAAAACAGTATGGAATTTCCCCAGAAAACTAAAAATGGAACTGCCCTTTGACCCAGCAGTTCCACTGCTGGAATTATACCCTAAGAGTCCTGAATCACCAGTCCAAAAGAACCTATTAACCTCAATGTTTATAGCAGAACAATTTACAATAGCCAGGTAAGTGCTGGAAGCAGCCTAGGTGCCCATCAGTGAATGAGTGGATCAAAAAACTATACTACATTTACATAATGGAATTCTATGAAGCAGAGAGAAAGAAGGAGTTCCTATCCTTTGGGACAGCATGGATGGAAGTGGAGAGCATTATGCTAAGTGAAATAAGTCAGGCAGTGAGGGACAAATACCATATGATCTCACCCTTAACTGGAACATAATCAACAAAAGAAAAAAGCAAACAAAATATAACCTAAGGCATTGAAATTAAGAACAATCTAACAATAGCCAGAGGGGAGGGGGGAGGAGACAGTGGGGGGAAGGGTTTTCAGGAACTGCTAAAAAGGACACATGGATCAAACCAAGGGGGAGGGTGGAAACAAGGGAGGGAGGTGTGATTGGCTGGGGTGAGGAGGAACGGTGGGGGAAGAATGCAGACATCTGTAATGGAACAATAATAAAGTAATTAAAAAAAGAAAAAGCAAAAAAATAATAAAGTAAAATATACTTAAGAAATAAAATCAAATCAAAAAGAGAAAAAATGAGTCTGTTTTAATTTACATTTTGTAATACTGCATAACTATATATTTTTAAAATTTACTTTTAGCCATATTAATTTTGTGCATAAATTTGCATGTATGTTTGCTATTTTTCTTACTGAAGCATTAATATTTTCAACTTATTTAAAGCAGCTGTACATATTATCTTCATTATCACATGATATTATTTTTGTAAACAAATAGAGTAAAAATAGCCTCTTCAAAAAATGGGGTTGGGACATCTGGACAGCTACATGCAAAAAAATGAAACTCAACCACCCCTTATACCACACACAAAAATAAACTCCAGATGAACAAAAGACTTAAATATTAGTCACAACACCATAAAAGTCCTAGAGGAGAACACAGGTAGGAAAATCTGAGATATTCCATGCATCAATATTTTCACTGATATGTCCCCAGGAGCAAGAGACATAAAGGCAATTTATAATAGCCAAGTGCTGGAAGCAGCCTAAGTGCTCATAAGTAAATGAGCTGGTCAAAAAGCTGTTACATTTACACAATGGAATATGACACAACAGAAAGAAAGAACCCTTCACAACAGCATGGATGGAACTAGAGAGCATTATGCTAAGTGAAATAAGCCAGGCAGTAAAACACAAATACCATATGATCTCACTTGTAAGTGCAACCTAATCAACATAACAAAGAAGTGAACAAAATATAAACAGAGACATTGAAATAAAGAACAAACTGACAGCAATCAGAGTGGAGGAGGGAGGGGGATAGCAGGCAAAACAAGGGGAAGGGTCACATATAACAAGTGAAGGAACACATATAAAGGACCCATAGACAAAGACAATGGGGGAAGGAAGGATTGAATGTGGGAGATGGGGGTGAGTACGGCTGGGTAGAGTAATGGAGGGAAAATGGGGAGAGTTGTAACTGAACAACAATAAAAACAAACAAATAAACAAAGATTAACTGTAGGAAACCTAAAGAAATAATCTACTGAACAAATGGAGTAGACAACACAAAGAGCAGAAATTGCTGCTATTAATTTCTAATAATAAAATAGGAATTAAAAAATAAATATTTAAAATGCTTAAAAACATAGGAGTTGAAAATGTAAGAAAAAAAACAACACTCCTCAAAAAAAGTACAGCTTTGTAAAGGAGCCAATTAGAATTTCTGAAATTAATCCTAAAAAACAGAATTAAAAAATAAATTAAATAATAGAATTACTATTCTAATTCAAATATTAGAAATGACTGAAGGGAGTATTATTATTTAACTGAAAGGTAGATCAGATAAATTATCAAGAATGCAATACTCAGAGATGGAATGTGATTAGAGTGAGCGCTGGGGATAAAGCAGTGAACCAAATAGACAAACTCCCTGGCCTAAGCTGACAGTCTAGTAGTGGAGTGGCAGGCAGATATAACAAAGAAGCAAATGCCATGTATTTTGAATGGTTGCATTGGCAGGGAGACAGAACAAACAGAATCTCTCTCTGTATGTGTGTGTGTGCGTGTGTGTAAAGTGAAATATATATTTCATTGGTTTATAAGTATATATACGTGTGTGTGTGTGTGTAATTGATTCACACGGTTGGAGAGTTTAGCAAGTCCAAAGTCTGCAAGGTAGACTTGCAGACTGGAGACACAGGGAAGAGCTGATGTTGCAGTTTAAGAGCAAGCTGTCTGCTCAGCAGAGGTCAGTCTTTTTATTTATTTTTATTTTTTTCCTGCTCAGGCCTTGACTAATTGAATGGGGCCAGCCCACATCATGGGGGACAATATGCTTTAACTCAAAGTCCACCAATTTCAACAGATGAGTCTGAAAACACCCTCACAGAAACATCTAGAACAATATTTAACCAAATATTAGGGGACCATGCTTCAGCCAAGTATATATATCAAATTAACCGTTTTAGTGGTGAAAAATACTATGAGAACATAGTGATAAGAAGGAGGGAGCTGGTAAGGGGGAGGGGTCTCAGTATGAGTTTGTGGTTGCTTTTTTTAAACATAAAGAAATGAAGAAAGCTTCTTTAAAATGGAAATATTTAAGCAGAGAAATAAGGAAATGAGAAAATAAACCAAATGTCCATTGTGCCCTAAGGGAAGAGAGGTGTAGGTAAGGGGATCAGTAAGACTCTGAAGTGGGAGCATGCATGATATGTTCAAAATCAGTAAGGAGGTCAGTGTGGTTGAAGCAGAGTGGTCAAGGGAAAGACTGACAGGAGATAAAGTAGGAGAGGAAAAGGGGATAAGTAACTCATGAGTACTGTTGTCCAACTGAGAGACTTTGGCTTTTACTCTGCATAGTGAGGTGGGAATAGATTAATGCATTTTGAACAAGGATATAATTTGATATGGCTTTTCTTTATATTGAGAATAGACTGTAAAAAGCAATGATAGAAATAAGAAATTACCTATGAAATTATTGAAGTTATAGGAAGGAAATGAAAGTATCTTGATAGTGTTGGAGGTAGTCTGGATAAAAATATTTCTGGATATCTTTGAAATTATGGCTGACCAGATTTGCTTATGAATTCAGCAAGAAAAATATCAAGGATAATTCTAATAGTTTGGATTCAGTTATCTGAGAGAATAGGCTTGTTTTTTATTGAGATAGATAACACTGGGGGAAAAGCAGGGTGCAGGGGGATGGCATATGTTTAGTGTTGTATTTTTAAAGTTGATCAACAATAAATTAATCAAAAAATAAATTTGAGATGCTTATTAAACACATTTCAGTAAAAAAAATTAGGTTACCACTTGGATATTCACTGGTTGTGTGAGGTTGTGCCTGTATATGATCCCAAGGATCATCAACAGTTAAAAAACGTAAAAGAGAAAATATATCTAATGTGAGTTCCAGAAAGAATTGAGTAATGAGCACTTAGTGTGATCAAAAAGCTCAACCTATAAAATAACAAATTGTAAATTTGATTTATCAAAATTAAAAATGTTTGTGCTTCTAAAGATACCCTTACAAAATTGAAATGATAAACCAACTGGGAGAAAATATCTGTCAACTTTATATCTGATAAGTGACTAGTATGCAAAATACATGAACATAGAATGCCTTTGTAAGCATTAATGGACCTAAAGGGGTCACAAAATTTCTGAGGGTTACCATGTATTAGAGCACATTTGGGTCCAGTTATCAACCAGCACCATCACCTTTTGGTTATTTCTGGAGTACCAGTGAATAGTGAGCTTAACCTGCTGCCTGTGATTTTCCAACTTACTATTCTGTTCTCCCATCTTGTCTGCTAGCCCTGATGCTAGCAGAGTAGTGGACAACTGAGTGTTCTTTTTTAAACTCAGCTCTTCTTTCTATTTTTTAACTTGAACTTCAGCTTCCAGTTGGACATCGGTAAACTGCCCACATTAAAGGCCATCCCACTGTGGCAGCCATTAGTCTCCCTTCTTTGCCTCAGTGTATTTTGTGCTGTTCTCCAAACAAGCACTTTAGAACAGCTAAAAATTTGGGAGTGTCATCATACTCACGTGTTTGCCCATAGCATCTAACATGCTTGCCACCCCTCCCCACATAGAAGTCAATGGTCAACCTGGGATTTCCCCTGAGGAAGCCTCCTGATTGGCTCACCAATTGTTGATACGAAATCTTGGGAGCTTCCCAAGTGAAATCTGAAACTGACCCCAGTACACAAAGGGCAAAGAAATAACAAAGAAAGGGGCAGGCCACTCCAGATTAGTATGTGGCAATTTTAATAAGCAAGGTAACTTACTTAGAGACTTTCCTCAGGGTGAGTAGACTGCCACATGTGTCTTTCAGAATCTTAAAAGTTTATACAGAGTCTTGAACTGGGTTTGTTGCAGATAGAGATGGGGTCCAGCCTCTTGGTAGTCACAAACAAAGAATTAAATGGGACCACAGAAACAAAGATAAGCAAAGTGAGAGAAAGAAATTTGCTGGTATCTTTATTGACAAATCCTCTAAGAAACAGGAGAAAGCCTAAAACCAGGAACACCCACTAGAGCTAATACTGACCATCAAATATCCAGGAAAATAAATGGAGAACCTGGCAATCAGTATCCACTTAATTAGAGAGACACCAAATCCTGAAATGGCTCCATACCTTCCTGTAGCTAAGATGGTCAGGCAGAAAGGAAAAACCCAATTCAGTTAAATAGGAGAAAGAACATTAAGTATGTTAGGGATCATTTCAAAAGTTCCAATTTAATTCCTTCTTTGCTCTCAGTAATCCCTTTTCTACTCCTAGCTCTTAGTCTAATCATCAGGAGATAAGAGAAAAACAATAAAAGAGATAGAAACTCTAATCATACAGGAAGTGTCAAGAATTGCATCAATGAAGAATTAGGTATAGAAATGCGGTCATAATGAAAGTTACACTAAAATATTTGATTCCAAAGCAAACACATATCTCACAAATTCCAAAGTCAAAATCATCCTGACTCAAAAAACCTTCATTTCTTCCAGGAACCAAAGGGCTGGTAGCTTCATCCTTGGTTCTCTCAGTTTCATCATCCCAAGATACAGGAGCAGGCCATCTCTGGCCAGGGAATGGCTCTCTGCTGTTGAATGTTTATAGGCTTTATGGGGTTTTAACTTAAGCTGGTACACATGCAGTTTCCCATAATTCTCCTTGATTGCCCACCTGGGGAAGGAACCACGATGCTAATTATTATCAGGGGTAACAAGGCAATTTTCAGAAATCAGGATGCTGACTGACGACAGCTGCAGTATCTCAGGATTTCCTATTCTATCTCTTGCCTCAAGTTCAGTCAGTAAATTGTCCAGATGGTGTAAACAACACCTTACTCTCTCAAGGTCATGTCCTTGAAGTGGCTCCCAATACCAGAACAGTGGGAGGAATTCCAAGAACAGGGAGAGAGTGAGGAGCCTCTGACTGCCTGGTCCAGCTCAAGGGTCTAGCTTGTGAGTCAGCAGGTGGTCACGTCCTCTCAGTTACCTACACTTGGTAGGTAACATGAGTTTATCTTTACTTTTGTATAACAATCTCTTTACTATATGCCTAAAGTTTTAGGTAAATTGGGGAATACCAACTTTAAAACAGATACATAATTTTAGCAGTTTAGTATTCAGAGTTCAAGTTAATATAACTAGATATGGTTTTGCTACATGATGGAATAAAAGGGAATATATATATAGTAGAGAAAATTTCTGATTAATAAAATATTTAAACAATTCTAAATGGTGTTTGAAACAACTGTATATTTTATAAATATAAATTTCTTAATGAGTTTTCTATATAAGACTATTTGAGCATAAAAGAACATAAAATATAAAAGAATAAATTAAATAGTAAATAAACATGGTTAATAAGGGCTTGTGATTTAAATGGGTTTAGCAAATGTCACCATTCATCTGCACTGAGGCCATGGTATATAGCAGTCTGTACTTTATTATAGATTATTTAAATAAGAAAATTATAACACCTGGTTAAAAATGCAGCAGGAGTGTGAGTGAGTAGTTCAGTAAAGAATAATATAAGACCAATAAGCACAATAAAAATATTTAGTTGAAAGCATAATCTGGGTAATGTCTAGCTAGTAGCTATCAGGAGGTGCATTGGGAAGTACTTCCACAAAAGAGAAGAGGAATGAAAAGTTTCGAAGTAAAAAAGTGATAATGTAATCCACAATTATAAACAAGGTAAAATTTAAAGAGAATATTAATAAGAAAACTATGTTGAAATTATAAAATGGAAGGTTAATGTGCATTCTAAAGTTTGTTATCAACCGTAATTGAGCCTTCTTAAATATTCTAACATTTAAAAAATCAAAAATGTAAGCTAAATGATGCCTAATGCTTTCTACACTTATTTACATAATTCTAATATGTATTTCTTTAATGTATTATTTTGAGAAATAATATTAATACATATTCTAATATTGGACCATCCTTGCACATCTAGAATTAATCTTACTTGTTCATAATGTATTTCTTAGTTTCCTTTAAGATATATTTTCTAGTATCTATTAAGATATTTAAGTCTATAATAATTCATTTTGTAAACAGTTTTATTTGTATATTTTATATGGTTTTTATACACTGTTTGTTATTTAGTTTTTGCATACTTGACAGGGAATAAGTAAGGGAAGTCTATTGTGTTTCTCACATCAAATTGTTTCTCGTACTTAAAATTTTTAAAAATATTTTTTGACATAATGGTATTCTGTGCATAAAGATTTATGACAGTTATATCTTCATTGTGCAGTTTCATATCACCTAGCATACTTTTTGCTTCTTATCAAAATTAAAATTTCATAAAACCCTTAAGCTTCTTCTCTCACAAGCCACAACATATGCACATCCTTCTTCATTTATTCCTGCACATTTTGCGGAGCCAAATGTAAGACATCACATGCTTCCCTGTTATATTCTTTATGTACTGGACCCTTCAGGGTGAGAACAGGCTTTTATTCCTCTGCTTGATCAATTACCTGTATTCTCCTCTGCTTAAGATGAAATGGTAAGGACTTTATATAATGCGGCATGAAATTAAGCATATAAGTGCTTAATATCTACTGTTTACATATAGATATCAATGCGTGAAATATGTATACACACCCCCACACACAGGGGCCAGCAGAAATAAGGCTTGCTTGAATATGGTAGGTAGGGTAATAATATGGGTATGGTAATTTATAGTTTTAATTTGAACATTTCACTTAAAATATCATATGGTGTGCTTGAGTGTGTTTTGTTATGTTACAGAATTACATGCTTATGATTTTGTAATAAAAAGAGGGAGTTATTTGTGCTGGATATATATATGTGAGTGTGTGTGTGTGTGTGTGTGTGTGTGTGTGTGTGTATGAATGATATCTGTAGATTCTGTGTTGGCAAAAAAAAAACCCATGCTTACTATATCAGATACTGCAGTTTGATACAATGCCAGAGTTCGTCTAGTCCAACTTCATTCCATATGAATGAATGCTTTACTAATTGTCAATTTTCTGAGGTTCACAGATAATTTTTGAAACTAATGCAATTGTAAACCCTCTCCAAGAAAAGAACACATAAATTTACAGGCAGTTTTGTATGTGATTTTGAGAGAGAAGGTCACAACCTTCTGAAAGCACATATTGGATATCAGGGATCTTCCAAGTGTTCATGGTAGCAAAAGAAGAGTCCCTGATTGCAATATCCTTGTTAAGTGATTATTCATGTTTTACTTAAATGCCTCCAGTAACAAGGATCTCACTAGTTGATATACTCTAGAAAGTGTTTTTCTTGTTTTAGTCTAAAATCTGCTTCTTATACCTTTTAGTAACTGGCAATCTTTTAGCTCTCTTCAATCGTAGTGGATAAATTTACTATCAATCCACATACTTCTCTTCAGTTAATCAAACTCAGTAACTGTGTTCTCCATGAACGACGTTATCGGTGTCAGCAAAGTAATGACGGAACTTCCTCCAGAGACACAGCTAGTAAACACTGGTTCTAAAATTCCACAGGAGAACAATACAAATATTGCAACTCCATCAATAGTTTAAATGATAAAATAGTTCCTAATGGGAACGCTTAATATTTGATTGGGAAACATTATCACAGATAAAGCTTCCGATAGTGAAAATAATCATAGACTAAGAATGATTGAGAGCCAGGGGAAGGAATCTTCCAGGTAGCACAAAAGCACATTCTCAATCTTGTTGGAAAAAGCCAAGCCAAAACTACACAGACATTTGACTGCTAAATCAACTGCTACCTAAGAGATCCTTAAATGTCTAAATACTCACTGTTGCCTTTGCTGATAACAGTTCGTATAGAGTCTCATTAACTTTTCTAGAAAAGCAGCGAGGGCTTTTGTCCTTGTACATATCTTGGTTCCATTGCATACTCTATTTTACAGTTTGGATAATCTGGAAAACATAATTAACTACTCATATTAACTGATTTATAAATAGTACAGTTATTTCACACATTTTTAGGTGCTCACTGAGTACTGGTTCCTTTTGCCTTTCTTTTTTTATTATCAGTTAGCAATGATCAGATAATACACACAAATTAAAGGGCTTAAAACAGTAGTCTATATAGTTCATGGTCTGTGGGCTACCTGGGCCTTCACTAGTCTAAATTACCTTTGCAGCCCTGCCAAGTTTCTTTCATGCCCCTCCTGGGACTGTAAATCAGCCCAGGCTTGTCCTTTCATGGTGACTAAGGAGCACAGCCTACTTCAAGCTTATTTTTTTATCCCACTGGCCAAAGCAAGTCACATGGCTGAGCCAGGTTCAGAAGCCTCACATTCTGCCTTCATGTGAGGGCACTGAAAGATTCCATGCCAAAGGATGCAATGGTGGATAAATATGAAAAATTGGTGGGGAACGTTAATGCAGTTTACCGTATTTTTCATCAGCCATGAGAACTTGAAGTGGATTTCATGAATGTGTTTATGTTGGGAACCACCCTGCCTGGTTTCAGGAGCTGTAACTGCCCCCATGGCTAAGGCTGAGTGAGCCACTAAGGAGACAAGGAGATAAGCCTCATTCTGTCCTCTTTCTGTCTGTGAGAAGTCTCCTAATCTCTTGGCTGCCTTGCTTACTCTGCCTGATTTAAGTCTGAAACAATGACAGAGGGCAGTGCAGCTTTGTGCTGGATAGGGTGGGTTCCCCAGGTGATCAGGCCTAAGAAAGAATTCCTAAAATCCTGTGAAAACTGCTTTGCTAAGAATGCTCTCAATTAAATGATAAGGGTCCTGAGCAGGAAATGAGTTTGTTTCCCAAAGTTTTGTAGCCCTTTAGCTAACAGACCCTGACTCAGAATAAGCCCTCAGAGTTCTTTGTATGTTATCTGTTGTTTGATCCTTACTGCCTGACAATGATTAATGAGCTTTACCTGTATTCCTGTGTAAAAGGAAACTAATAAAAGCCCATTGAGGAAAAGGCTCTTGTCCCTTCTCCTTTGAGAGATTGGCCATCTTTCCTCCCCAAGCGGATCATGTCTTGGTAGACTTATTCTCATTTGTGGTGGCTGGGGGGGCCCTGTGGGCAGAGCCTCCCCACATGTTTATGTGCATCTTGTTTTATAAAAGCATCTCCTAGGCAGTAATGATAATAAAAGTAAATAAATTGACATAAGGTAAAATGAAAATTTATAGTATTGACTTAAAAGCAGAACTTATATCTGAAATATATATTAGGGTAGTAATTTTCAAAGTGTGGTCTAGGGACACTTGGAGTCCCTGAGACCCTTTCAGAGGGCATATTTGGTAAAAGCTATTTTCATAATACTGAGATTTTTCTTTGTGCTTTGTACTTTCATTCTCTTATAACTATACAGTAGCAATTTTCAGAGGATACATGACATGATTTTGCAACAGAGTGAAAGTAGGAGCAGATATGAGAATACATCTTTCATTAGGTTAGGTAAGATATTAGAGAGGTTTGCAGAAATGTAAAACAATCTCGGTCTTCACATTGTGTTTTTATTATAGAAAGTACAGTTTTTAAAATAAAAATATGTTAACTTATAATGGGTTTATATTAGTTTAAAGAATTACTAAATAAATATTTAAATTTAGCAGATATAATCTGCAAAATGAAAGCTATTTGTGGTCCTCTATAATTTTTAAAATTGTGAAGAATTTCTAAAACAAAAATGTTTTAGAACATGGAAACAATTAAAAATTAAAACTTTAAAGATGGTATATGCAACAGGATGCACAAAGAAATAATTTCTATGAAACAGAAGTAGAAAGCCATTAGGAGAAAAGAAGATGAAAGCTAAAAAGGAATATTGTAATAAAAAGGACATTGCATAGAATAAAGAATTATTTAAAGAAAGATAAAACACGGTCAGAGAATTAAAATCCCATCAGTACCAGCCAGGATCTAAATCAACACTTTTAAATAATAAAATCAATGACATTGAGGAAAACCTTTGGCAGTCCTCCAAGAATGCAATGTGAAAGGATACAATGAATAAAAAATAAGAGAAAGAACATGATAGTTATGGGGATAAAATGCTGTATATAATTCCTCTATGAGGAGATGCCAGAGACACTGGGAGGAAAGTGACAACAGCACACATAATAGAATAAAACTTTCCCAAAAAGAAAATAGAACAATACTGTTTTTAAATTCTGAATATGAACTTTGAAAACTTTCATATCACAACAGATAAAAATCAGTGAAAGCAGAGTCACAATTATACATGTCCTAGCAAAATTAGATCCTAAAGACAAAATTCAGGGGAAAACACTTCCAATTAAAAAACTTGAGATAGACTACTTCTAGGCATCATGGAATGGTAATGTTGCCAAAGGGAAGATGTGACTACCTGCCATAATGAAAGCTGATTCTTGTGAGACAGGTGCTGTTGCAAAGGAAAGAGTTTTTTTTCAGGTGCTGTGACCAAAGAAGATGATGGGCTCCTGTTCTAAAAACCATCTTAACATCTCTGGTCAAGCCAGTGGCTTTTATAAGAGGGAGGAAGGGAAGTGGGGACATGTCGACCATGTTCTTGCTGGTTCCATCAATGATCTTGTCACAGCATATTGAATCCTTCTGCATCAGCTGAGTTTCTATGGTCAGTCAGCTCCTTTCTTGACAGGAACTGGAAATGCTGGTCCCTGTGATGTACTGAAATAGAGGCTAAAATAGAGGTTGTTAGCAAAATAATATTTTCCTGTTTTTGTTCTAACAGACTTGTTAGTTTGTTAGCTAGTACATTTAATTCTGGTTATACAATATTGTATAAAGATTATATGTTTTTCATTCTCTGTTACAGTAACTGTTTATGGAGATAAAGCTGGAGTGCCCACATTTTTTCTTCTTTTATAAATGAAAACATTATCATAATTTTAAAGTTATAAACAAATTATCAAAATATACCACCCATGTTCTCTTGGTGAATCATATAGGCTAATTGTCAAAGTTGAAACACACTTAAGAATTCAAGATTTGGGAACACATGGAATGAAATTAATGCTTCGCCCCCTCCTGATAGGCCATCAAATCTAATGCTGAAGGAGCAATAAGGTTTCCTGGTGTGTTATATTGAGTTACTGAACAGGAGTTATTAAAGTACCATCTTCATATTTTTATAACATTCCTCTTTTTCTCTGCATATATATACACATATGTATATATATGTATATGTATGCATATGGATATGTATCTATGGATCTACACACACATATCCCTATGGATGGGCATGAGCGCATGTGCACGCACGCGCGCGCACGCACACACACACACATCCCTCACCCTCTGGTTCTGCTTTTCATGAGTATCATCAACTCACATCCTTTACTTCCCAGACTCCTGGATCTGGCAATTTATGTACTTGTGCAGTGATCCAGAACAAAGAGGTCAGCTGTAGAAGTCACAGATGAGGGTGCAAAACATGTCTGGAATGACAGGAAGCAAGTCTAAAATGTGAATGAATATCTATTCCAATGATAGAATATTCTAGTAAAATCATCTTGACACTAGATAGCTGAGTGCTGCATACATTGAGGTGCTTAATAGGCTGAATAATGGCCTCCAAACATATCTAGTCTTAATAGCTAGAACCTGCGCATGTTACCTTATTGGAAAAACTCTCTACAGGTGTGATTACATCAAGGCTTGTGATGGGGAGATTATTTTGGGTTATCTTGGTGGGTCCTAAATGCAATCCTTATTAGAGAAACACCAAAGGGAATTTGATACAGACAGAAGATAAGGCAAGTGACCCTGGAGGCACAGGTCAGAGTTACCCAGTCAAAAGCCAAGGAATGCCAGCAGCTACTGGGAGAAAAGGCAAGGGACAGATTCTTTCCTATAGCCACTGGAGGGACTATGGCACTGTCCATATCTTGATTTCATTCAAATAAAACTGATTTTAAACTTGTGGCATTCCAGAGCTGTGAGGGAATATATTTCTGTTGCTTTAGGACACCAAGTTTGTGGTAAGTTATTATAGCAGCCATAGGAAACTAATACAGAGCTCAATATTTGCTTTTTCATTAAGAACATTTAGTGTATAGAAGGAGAAGCCTGATGAGAGAAAGTACGTGCTGTTGTGCCCAGGCATAGGCATTTGTTTATGGGTTTATTGAATAATCGCTGAAATAGCTGGGGGAGAAGACTGCCTGACATTCATAGAGTACATCATCTATTTGGTATGTCACATTACATATACTCTTATTACATATACTCTTTAGATACTTTTAGAGATTTACCTTCATTCCTCTTTTCTAATCCTTCACATCTCGATCTTTCTGTTTTTGACTATCTGGACAAATGACTACTGCTCTTGAATCACTGTGTATCTTATCTTACTGTCAACTCTCCTTCCAAGAATGGGGAAAAAATGTACCAGCAGACTCTTCCTATTGGGCATTTTTGCTGTACTCACTGTCTTTTGGGGCTACCCATGAGTGAAGCTTTAGTGGCATAGCAGACACTTCCAACGAGACCAGCCTAATGTGTTCAGCATGAGTTGAAAAGCCTTCAGCCATAGACCAAAGCAGCCTCCAGCCTATGGCCTGTTTTTATAAGCCCTAGAATGATTTTTTAGCCAAGAGTGATTTTTTATATTAAAAGTATTGTAAAAGAAAATGAAAACAAACTGTGACAGAGATGTATGTGGCCGTGGTGCCTAAAATATTTACTTTATGGTTTTTCATAGAAGATGTTTGTTGACCCCTGGTATAGAGTATAGAGACATTTCAAAGCAGTCTCATTTTTTTTTAACCTAAGTAAATTGATCAGAGGAAACTTTTCTTTAACGTAATTACATATGGAGTGAGAAGTGGCAGTGTGGCTACAATAGAAGCTCCAAAATTCAGAGTAAGCCTGTCAACCTAATTATTCTTTGTGGCTGATTTGTTCACAGTTTTAATATATTATTTATTTCTACTTGGCAGAGCTGCTCATTACTCCTAACTTTATTTTGATTTGAATCAATTTCCAGCCCATGATGAGCAATTTGGATTGTATGATCACTTGATCATTCAAGATCATGTGTTCACTCTCTACCAAGACTCAATCAAATACTAAGAACTGTTTAAGTAAGGAAAATAGTTCATTATGAAAAAGTGCATGACTTTGTTCCAAGACCTTGGCTGATTTGACTATGAATCCATTATGTTTATTGAGGTTTGCTACAAGGTTCATGCAGCATCCTAATCTTACCCAGGCACTTAGAGTTATTATAAGATCAACTAGATCCTAAGGGTTGAAAGATAGAACTCTTTGCTCTTTAGGTTGGACTAACTGGAAAAATTTTCTTTTGCTCTGAGTCCCAAAGTGATATGATGCCACTAAAGTGGCTTTTAATAATCTCTAAATTCTAGTTTTTACTCTCTCCCTATGTAATTCCTTCCTCTTGATTGTGGACTAGATGTAGGTTCTCACTTCTAGCCAAAAGAGAAATAAAATCAGCAGAATTAATGGGTTGTCACTGCAAGGGTTGGAGTACAAAAAGACTGTAACTTTCCTTTTTAACACTTTTTCTCTTGAAGCCCTCATTCTGGGGGAATGTTGTGAACAACTCTGCAGAAACGCACATGTGGCCAGAAAGTGATCTTTCTGGTCCATAACCATGAGCTTGGAAGCTAATCTCCTTGAAGCTTGCCAATAGGCTTATGAGTAGGTTTATAAGAGAACCCTCCCCAAGTTGAACGTTGCAACCCCCCTGAAGAGCTTCATTGACCCCTTGTCAGAGACCCTGGTGCAGAAGATCCAGATAAGGTACTCCCAGATTCCTGACCCACAGAAACAATAAGATAATAAATGGCTATTGCTGTAGGCTGGTAAACTTGGGCTAATTTGCTAGGTAGCAGTAGGTAACTAATACACCAAATCCAAGAAAAAAGTCTTGGGTCATTTGCCCAATTGTTTGGAGAAGGAATCCAAATTTGTTGTATATTGCTTCTGAAACCCAAACAAATCACTGAATATTCTTTTTCTTTCTCATTAGAAGGAAGTTCAAGGAGCAGTTTTCCTCCATTATGTAGGGATATCTCAACATACCCAGACCACTAGACACACTGGAATATCATTGTGGTGACAAACCCTTTTTCATTTTTATAACACTATTTCTTATGCTCCAGCAATATGCATCTTCCCAAAACATCTGTGGAACCTGTTACTTCTTAATCTGCAGGTCCTATTTATATGCTGTCATTAGTATGGTAGATAAAGATGATATTATTCATGATTAAGATATGGTTGAAATATGAAATGCTTGCAATTTAAACAGTGGCATCTAGCCAAGAATTGACATAATCTCATTGCAAAAAGATGAAGTCCTGCTGGTTCTGTCAGGCAAATGTAAATGATTCTGTTTTTTTTTAATGTGTATTGAGGTAGGGGAAATATCATCTAGACTAGTTGCTGCATTTCGAGTGCTGGGAGTCATATTGGTTTATTTCAATAAATGTTGTATGCCTGGAAGAGTAGCTGCATTTTTTCCTTCAAGTAATTAAGATTATGATAAACTGTTGTCATTTTCCAAAATTCATCTTTACTTTTGGTTTAAAATAAATTACATGTGTGTATATATTTATAAATATTACATGTATATAAATATATAATTTTTACTTAATACTCATGTTATTGAGGAATAATTTATAAAAATTATATTATTAAAAATAAGTCACATTATTAAGTTTGAGTAATGAATATACTTTTAATAACTACTTCTACAGAATATAGAATAAGTCTCATCATTTTACAAATTTCTTTGTGCATATTTTCAGTTAGCCCATGCCCACTAGAGATAACTAATGTTCTGATTTCTATCATCATAAATTAGTTTTGCCAGTTTTTGAGTTTTATATGAATATTATATAGTATGTTGTCATTTGTATTCAATGTATTTTGTTCAGCATAATGCATGTGAGATTCTCACATGAGGTTACATTTAACAGTAGTTTGTTATTTTTAATGAGAGAAATATTTCATTGTGTGAATGTGTTATAACTGGTTAATTCATTTACCTGTGAATGGACATTTGGGATATTTCCAATTTTTGATTCTCATTAATAAAGTATTCATGAACATTTTTGTACAAGTTTTAGGTGGGTATGTTTTTTATATTTCTCCAGAGTAGAAATATAGGATTAAACTTGCTGAGATAATTAGATTGGTGCCTTGTGGCTCTCAGCTCCAAATCTACACTTTTTGGGTCAGCTTTGTGACTCTAGACCTGGACCACCCCCCACCCCAGTTTTGTTCGCTGTTTTGTTAGTCTAACAATGTTAGACTTTGCCAGTAGAGGTTTCTGGAGGGATAATTCAAAGCCAGGGCAGGAGAAATAGACTGTCCTTCCTTCTGATGTGATCAGAATTCAGGGGCCAATTAAGTGTTTGTCCTTAGCCTGCATCATCTTGCAAGTTTCTCCACCACCAGTGGCATCTCATATTCAGTTGTGGGCTACTGATTCAGCATCTTTCTCTGACACCAGCTATATACTCATAGTTTAACTACAGTCCACATGCTCTGGCAAGTTCTTCAAAACTGTGTGTTGCTGTGTCCATCACATCCTCTTAAAAAGTCTGAATCTGTGCCATAAATGTGCGTAGGGAGGTGGTGGTGGTCCAAAATTCCAAGTTCATTCATTGTTCACTCTTCTCTCAGTCTGGTGTAGTAGCTGCTTTCTGTATTTCATTCTTAGGGACCATTAAAAAATCCCTCTCAGTCCTGGCTGGGGTGGCTCAGTGGATTGAATGCTGGCCTGCGAACCAAAGTTTTGCTGGTTTGATTCCCAGTCAGGGCACATGCCTGGGTTGCAGGCTGGGTCCCTGATGGAGGTATGTGGGTGCTAACCACACATTGATGTTTCTTTCCCTCTCTTTTTCCTTCCTTACAATTCTGTCTAAAAAGTAAATAAATAAAATCTTTTAAAAAATCTCTTTTAGCCTTTCTAATAATTAGATGCATTGTAAACACTTATTCATTAAGATATATTCACCCCCATGTTCACTGCAGCATTATTTATACTGGCCAAGGCATGGAAACAACCTGTGTCATGGATGATTGGATAAATATGTGGTCCATATGTACAGTAGAGTACTACTGAGCCACAAAAAAGATAAAATACTGCCCTGGCCAATGTAGCTCAGTTGGTTGGTGGTCAATTTCCAGTCAGGGCACATACCTCAGTTGTGAGTTCAATCCCTGTCTGGGCATGGGTGTCTGGGTATAGAAGATCCCTGCTCTGGGCACATATCGGGGGCAACCAACCTATGCTTCTCTCTTTCATTAATGTTTCTCTCTCTCCCTTCTCTCTCTCTGTTTAAAAAAAGACCACACTTTATGTGGTGAGCGCACAGGAATATACAGATGTCATATTATAAAGTTGTACACCTGAAATTTACATAGTCTAATTTACCAATGTTACCCCAATAAATTAAAATTTTTTAAAAAATT
This sequence comes from Anoura caudifer, assembly GCA_004027475.1. NCBI lineage: Eukaryota > Metazoa > Chordata > Mammalia > Chiroptera > Phyllostomidae > Anoura > Anoura caudifer. Next base: position 48,247 of record PVKU01010184.1, read on the forward strand.
AAAATAAATTAATTAGTACCTTATACTAGTTAACAGTTCTTATGTTACATTTTTCAGATCTAAATTCCTGGCATGATATCTAAGTCTGATTGAACACTGACTTAGACATGAACATTTTAACTTAGTAAATAAAAGGCATACAATTTACAACATAGTTTTACCACTTCACACTTATGTCAGCAATATTAATAGTTTCCATTTTCTCCACAGATTTGCTAATATTTGGTATTATCAGTTTTTGTTTTTAAATAATTTTAGCCATTCAAATATGTAAAAAGTACTATCAACTTCTTCCTTGTCTTCTCATTTAAACCAATATTTGGGATATTCAATTTTATGTTGATTTTTTAATTGTGTTATTTAATGTATTGTTTTGCTTGTCTTCATTTTGTTTAGGGTTTTTCTGGAGTTTTGTTCTGTTCTTTTATTGGGACATGTTTCTTTGTCTCCTGATTTTGACTGACTCCCTGCATTTGTTTCTATGTACTAAGTAGAGCTGCTACGGCTCCCAGTTTGGGTAGAGTGGCCTTATATAGTAGGTGTCCTGTGAGGCCCAGTGGAGCAGTCTCCCTGGTCACCTGCCTCTTGAATGGGTTGTGTGTACATTTCTTTTGTAGTTGAGCTTTGATTGCTGTTGGCATGTCAATGGAAAGGACTGACACTCAGGCTATGAGTACTGGCCTTGACTATATATAGCAGATGAGGTGTTGTTCAAGGACTGACCCTGCAGAGCAAGATTTGCTATACCAGGGCTCTGATGCCTTCTGAGTTTGCTCTTTGAGTGTGTCATTTGTGAAGGTGGTTGTGTGGTGTCTGGTGTAATCTGAAGCTAACCACCAGGTGAGCTGGTCCTAGGGCTTTTTGGGAGGTACAGGCCAAGGTTAGCCACTGCCTGTGCCCTGCCAGGGGCCATGTGGTGGTATGAGCTTCAAAGTGATATGCAAATAGTTGCCATTAGTGCTGAGCTTAGAGATGTTTAGAAGAGGCTAAGCTATGAACCAAGGCCATCTGCCACTAGTACTAGGCTTGGGGCTGCTGAGCAAGAAATATGGGTCATGCCTAGGCCAGATGATGCTTGTTGTGGTTTGTGAACCTTTGAGAGATTTTCAGAAAGTCTATAGCACAAACCCAAACAGGTCCTATGTATGGAAAAGCCACTGGAAGCATCTTGAGTAAGCCTACAAGTTGGGTGGGGCAGGGTCTCAGGGAATCATTAGGTTGGTGGGAACAGTGTTAGCTAGGCTGATGGAGACTTAGACCTGGAGACCACCTTTGCCTACAGGCTGAGGGCTCAGCAAAACAGAACAGAACAAAATAAAACAAAACAAAACAAAGCAAAACAAATAAAAAAACCCCAGTGGCTTCTTGCTGGCTCTTCTGTCTGAGAAAAAGCAGCCTCTCCAGCCCTTGCCCACAGCCAGACAATTTCATAGACTCCCTGTATGTCTTCCGTGTGCTTTTTGAGTTGCTGTCCCAACACTGGTGCTCAGAGTAAGTGAGTCCATATGTGGGCCCTTTAAGAGGAGCAGCTGGGACTCTGTGTCACCCAGCCACAATCCCTGCTGATTTTCACAGTCAGAAGTTATGGGGACTTCTCTTCCCAGCACTGGAACCTTGGGCTGGAGGGCCTGATGTGGTGCTGGGACCCCTGATTCCAAAGCTGAGATGTCCCTCCAGACTTTTAACTACCACATCTGAGTGTGGGACCATGTAGTTCTCAACTGTGCTCCTCCTACCAGTATCCACGGCTTCTTTATATCCTTAGTTATAGAACTTTGGATCAGCTAGACTTCAGGTAGTTCTCAGTGATGAGTTATAATTTTGACATGTTTGCAGAAGGAGGCAAGTACACGACTTATCTACTCCACCATCTTGACTGGAAGTCTCTATCCATTTTTTGTTTAATGTGTGATAGTTCTACATCACTGAACAAGCTCATATGCACGGTTATTGTTTTTGCTTTGAACATTTAGTCGAATTTTAAATAATTCATGAAAAGAAAAAATAGAATTATATATTGCCTCCCCCCAAATTATCACTTGGCATGATCTTTACCCCTTTCTGTAGATCTATTTGTGTTCTATTATCATATTTTCTTTAGCCTAAAGAACTTTTGATTGGTATTTGTTACAGTGTGTTACACTTATAAATATTTTGCTTTGGTTTATTTGAAAATATCTCACCTTTATTTTTGAATGTTTTTCTTGCTAGATATGGAAATTTAGATAAACAGAGCTTATTTTTTTTCTTTGTATTTTAAAGATGTACATCTCCACTGTCTTTGGTTTCCTTTGCTCCTGGTGAAGTGTCAGCCATTATTCTCATTGCCTTCATTTAATGTGTTTTTACATTACTGAAAATTCTTTTAAGAATTTATTTTATGTTTAATATTTAGAAGTTTGATCGGAATATATCCATGTGTGGTTTTCTTTGTATTCACTGAGATATTTAGATAAGTGGATTGATGTTTTTAAACAAATTAGTTAAAATTTCAGCAGTGCTTTCTTCAAATATTTTGATGTTTCATTCTTTCTCTCATATTCTTCTAAGGCTTAGATTTCATATATTAGCCTAGTTTCTCTTGTCCAATAGGTCATTGTGAATCTGATCATGTTTAATTTTTTATTATAGTATGCATACATTTGTTTTAATTTGCATAATTTCTATTGACTTCAGGTTTACTAAGACTTCCTATTGTAGTGTTTCGCCTTCTAAGCTTATTTAGTTAACTTTTAATTTCAAATAATTTTCAGTTTTATCTTTTCTTTTTGTTTCTTTTAAATATTGCCACACCTGTTATTATTGTCATCTCTTTACCTATTATATCTACATTTATTGACATTGAAAAATAGTTATGAAAGTTATTTTAGATTGTATCTGATAATTTCAATATCTGGATCATATGTAAATCTACTATTTTGGGCTATTTTCTCTTGATTATGGTTCACTTTCTCCTGCCTCTCATAGTAAGATTTTATTGTACCCTAAAGCATTTTAAATGATATATTTTAGATACTGGATTCTAGTTGAGTTTTTTTAACCTCTGAAGAGTATTGAATTTTATTTTGGCAGGCAGTTAAATTTGACTTGATTCTGTGGAGGCTTGGCTTCAGACTTTATTATAGTAGATTCTTACTCCTAAGACTTGACCATTCAGAGTTTCCTTGAAGAGTCCAAGCTTTTTATAAAGTATTTCTTATTGCAAGTACTTTCTCTTTCCTCAGTATTGAGCAGCTGCTAAAATATCTGCTTAGGGTCGTTCATCTAGCTTTTGCTTTGCATTGGTAGTTTTTCATTTTTGTTTTTGGAATGTTGCCTTATTACATGTGATGTAGTTGACCACTAAGAATATGAGGGAAATGTGTATATAGGCATTGTGGTTCCCTTCTCCAGAGTCTTCCTTCTCTGTTGTTCCTTACTCAGTTTTTATAGTGGGAAGACCTAAACTTTAACTTTTAATGCATCAGCCTAACAGAACTCTTAAATTCTGCTTGACCTCTATACTCTGTGCACCATCCAAACTGGGTTCCTGCAGAGCAGGAGGGGTTAAATGACATTGTCACTTAATTTGCTTCAATGGCCACTTTCTCTCTAGTTTATGGATGCTTTTAGTCAATTTGCTGTGTCTTGAGTCCATAGTCATTGTTGTTATTTTACAAAAGTTTCCAAGAATGTGTAATTGTTATTGACAAGGCTTTGCTCAATTCATCTTTCTTAAATCAAACGGTAGAGCTAAGTGGTGTTATAAGAGTGAAGCTATCACTCTGAATTTTCCAAGTCATGTAAGTTGGGACCAGTCTTCAAGTTTTTCCCCAAAGACATGGTATTGTTTTAATTTATTATTTTTAAGAGGAAGGGACTATAAAGAGATTTAGTTGACCCTTTTAACTATATCTTTTATGTATTCCAATAGACCTATCATGAAATGCACTCAGTTGAAACCTCATTTATCATCCAACCTCAATAAGCCTCCATTTTTACCAGTCTAATGTCATGAAATTCCGAATCTGCAAATATTAGTGTTAGCTCAGAGCCAGTGTTGAATAATTCCTAAAACATAAGGGTATTTCTCATTTTTTTCTCTCTCTTCTCTCATCCTGCTTGTTTTCTCCTCCTCAACCATTTCTTCCTCATTCTTATTGGTTTGGGATCTATAATCTGTCATATTGTGTTATATTGGCATGAGCCAGATTTTGATTACTTCATTTGGACTGTTTTTCATTTATTCATATCAGGTAGGACCTTAGTGATCACTGATCAATCAACCTTTACCAAAGACCTTTGTGAGTTAGTCCATTTTCAATTACAATCTGATCCTGCTGCTATTGTGGTGACTACTCTCACATTTGATCTGATTTTGCATTCTGATATTTCCTTTGACAGCTGTGACTCACCAGTCTTCAATGAGGTAAAGGAACCCTTTTCAAAAGCATCATCTACAACCAGCTAACCTTGCATGAAGTCATGGTCATGGATATTGACTCTCCCTTCCAATTTTTTTCTTTCTTTTTAATGTTTGGTAAAAAAAAAAAGTGCCCTCTATAAACTATTAAAATTATATTTACTAGGTGGGTGAGTAGATTCTAAATGCTAAATCTACTGTAATATATTTATATCTTCAAGTTTTAGGTTTCTGTTCTATGTTAAATCAGAAAATTTATTTAAAGCATATTAACTTTTAAAAAATTATGAGCCAAAGGTAAATCTAAATTTAGTTAAACAAAAGGAAAAATATTAAAAGTAATTTCAGGTGCTTCAGCTAGCACACTGAAAAAGAATGCCTGGTCAATGAACACATATTAATAAGTTCAGCCTTATATGAAGGGACCATAGAGTTTACTCAGGATTTCTACTTTTGGAAATTTGTCTATCCTGTGAAAATAGTTAAAAATGCAAATACAATATTTATGTGTAAAAATTCTCAGTGTATACTTATGCATAAGAGTGAAACAGTTAAAACAGTCTGCAACTTTAAATAGGAACTGGTTATATTAGTTTTGGAATAGCCATATGATAAAACACCATACAACAATTAAAAATAATATTTTTGAAAAGTCATTTTAAGTAAAAAATAAGATATGTTTAGGTCAAAAATTGTCATATACAACTTTGAAGTGTCATTTGCAAATAAAAACAGTAACTACATGATTTTTGCATATTTCAAAAAGACATAAAACACTTTTGTGTATATTCTGTAAGAAATATATTACCTTTTCAGTAAAACAATATTTAACATTATTAAATAAAAAATTGGTATAATTCCCGACCATAATTCCCTGATACAGTCTGAGTAGCCTAATGCGGCCAGAATTAAGAATTGTATTTGCAATAGTGGAAAATATGCATGAACTGGTGGTGGAGCCAGATGCTTTGTCATAGCGAGGTCCACCATAATCATCACGTATTCAAGTCTTAAACAGCACTGTTTCTTTCAATGTCTATCTTTACTCATTTCTTCTTTAATTTTAGACCTGTCTACTGTGGCTTTTCTTAAAAAATTCAACTAATTTATGTATGTGTAAAATAGGGAGTATTTCTATATATTTATTTTATTAATAGAAGAATGAGACTATTTGAATCTCTTGAATAACATGAAGAGATTAAGAGGTACAACTTGCCAGTTACAAAAATAGTCACAGGGATATAAAGTACAGCATAGGGAATACAGTAAATAATATTGTAATAACTATGTATGGTGCCAGGTGGGAACTAGACTTATCAGGGGGACCACTTCATAAGTTATGTCTAATCACCATGTTGTACATCTGAAACTAATATAACATTGTATGTCAGTTGTAGTTGAAAAATTAAAATATATATTCTGAGAAGGCCTCTGTATATGAAATCTTTCTCCTTCATTGTCAGTGGAAAATAATTTTACAGTTCTGGGTTTGTGCTCCAATTCTGCTCATAGCTGGCTGCATAAAGTGTCAAATTCCTGGGGAGATCTCGGCAAGATGGCGGCATGGTAAGAGGACGTACATCTCTGCCTCCCACACATAGGTCTTAAACCGGGACATTTCTCAAAGCAGCACAGCAAACAGACACCAGAAACACAGCATATTTGAAAACAGATTATCGAAAATTGCAGTGGACGTTGAAAAACCGGACGGTAAGGAGAGTACTCCGGCGGTGCGGAGAC
>PVKU01010185.1:0-54374 GCA_004027475.1 Anoura caudifer
TATTTATTAAGATAATGCTGTTCAGAGATTTCTGTAGAAAAATCTAATTTACTAAGATGTGTTTCTGACAAGAAATCTTAATCAAAAATAGATTAATTGTAAATCATGGACAACAGTTGCTGGGGGAAGAGGGGTATAAATGGTAATGGAAAGCAGCACAATAAAAATTTTTAAAAAATTAAAAAATGGTCTGTAGAAAAATAAGTCTAACCACTTTTATAAAATGGCTAAATTTTCAAGTCAGTGAGAGTTTACAGTATCATGTAACAAAAATAGAATGTTCACTTAAAATTTATGGCTTTTTTCAGGCATCAGAATAGCTTTTGAAAGTAAATTCTGCAGTAGGATGGAGATTAGATGGGCAGAGGGAGAGAGTTCAAAGGAATGCACTGTGTTTAACAGTCGGCGCTTTTGAGTGTATGTTTTAAATCACACTGAGGTTTATGTTTCATTTTGATCAACAGATTAATTTGGAAAGTTAAAAAATAATGGGCATATATATGTACATATACATATATGTGTATATATACATATATGTGTAGATATGTATGCACATTTCTATTCAAAGGTTGACAGTTTGGCCTTAGGTGTTGAATTTGTATCAGAAAAAGATGACCAAATAATTTCTCATTAAATTGGCAAACAGTTGCTTTAAATAGTCCTCTTGAACAACTAAAATTACTTTTTGTTCTTATGTTTGACTCTAAATCTTGTAATTGCAAGGAAAGTAAAATGACAAAATGTGTCAGTTAAGGTTGTTTACTTCTTTTACATAAATACAAGCCCATTTACTTTAAGGAGAACATCACACCTTTTAAAATGAGATCAATCAACACTTTTCTTAGAATTGCTTTCATTGAGCTAATGAATAGATATTTTTATTCTTGAAATATTGCATTTTTATTTTCCTTATTAATGGCCCTCCGTGCACATGAGTAAATAAATCATCAGGCCGCTAGTCGTCTAAGTGCTTTTCAAAGAAAATTTAAGTGTTTGTAATCACTAAGCAAAGGAGTACTATAGACTAAATGTGTTGTAAGCCACGCATGAAAGCAGTGATTTTTTTATTTTATTTTATTATCTGTGACTTTAATAGAAAGAAAATGTTAATTTAGGGTAATGAAATAGACCTCCAAGTATGATTTGTGAGTAGACCATTAGCTTAATTAAAATGAGGAAATGTATCACTGCTGTGCCGAAACTGTCATGGGGAAGAGACACATTCATTTAGTGCTTGAATAGTAAAATTCAGAATGTGTCACTCCCAAACTAGATTTACTACACAAAGGAACAAGATTGATGACAAGGGTAATTCAGGTTTATTTCATTTACTTCTCCCTGTCACATGCCATTCTTAGAGAGCCTATCAGTTAAGGCTGAACCTGTATCCAATCTTTTAAAAATCAGTTAAGTATAAATTTTGTCATTTTCCTGTTTGTCCATCATCCTAGCTGATTGAACACAAAAACAAGATTTAGGGAATAGGTGAAAATACATTTTATAATGTAACTATCAAAAAGTTAGGAACTTCAAGTCTATTGACTTGTAAAAATGCAAATTGGAACAATTTTTTGGTTATTAGTTCTTTCCAGTGTCTCGTACCCAAACCTGTTGGAAACTAATTTTGTGGAGTTTGTTATCCATTTGGTCAATATACTATTTGAATTTACTAAAAAAATTCAGTGCTTCAGTACTATACCATAGTTTATAAAATATTTCTTGATTGTTTTTTACTTCTTCCATATGAAAAGTCTTAGCCTTGTGCCAACCATAAAGTAGCTTTTCAGTCAGTACTTCTTATTTTGAATTAAAAGACTAGGCATGTGTACAAACAAAAATTAAGCTCAATATACTCTTTAGCTATTTAGTTTCCCCAATCATATGCCTAATTTATTACATTAATTTCTTTTTAGATCTTAGAATTACCGCACCTGGCCCAGTGGGTAACCAGCGTACTCATCACCAATAGCTTTTTATCCGGAATATGAAGTATGAGTGTATGTACTAAGTGAGTTATAAAGCAGATACATTTCCTAATGATTTATATGTTCCATCAGTCAGCCATGTATTTATTGAATTCCAGTATTAAAATAGGTACTTTCAGGTGCTTAGGGTTTGCCTCGGGAGGATGTTGTACCTGATCAGCATGTGTTTATAAAAGGATCAGCCTTTCTCCTTAGCTTTACAAATAAGAACACTTTTTAGGAAGATGAGATTTTCTTTTGTTTTAGCATTTTGATTTGGGGAGAGTCTTTACTTATTTTTACCTTACTTCTTCATGTACCTAGATGATATTTAGTAAGAGATATTTAATGATTTTATATAAGTATATGTACTTTTTAAAATTATATTTTATTGATTATGCTATTAAAGTTGTCCCATTTCTCCCCCATCATTACCCTCCACATCCCCTCCCACCCACATTCCCCCCACTTTAGTTCATGTCCATGTGTCATAAGTTCTTTAGCTTCTATATTTCCCACACTATTCTTGCCCTCCCCCTATCTATTTTCTACCCACCATCTATGCTACTTAATCTCTGTACTTTTTCCCCTCTCTCCTCCTCCCACTCCTCTGTTGCTAACCCTCCATGTGATCTCCATTTCTGTGTTTCTGTTCCTGTTGTAGTGGTTTGCTTAGTTTGCTTTTGTTTTAGATGTGGTTGTTAATATCTATGAGTTTGCTGTCTTTTTACTGTCCTATTTTTTATCTTCTTTTTCTTAGATAAGTCCCTTTAACATTTCATATAATAAAGGGTTGGTGATGATGAACTCCTTTAACTTGACCTTATCTGGGAAGCACTTTATCTTCCCTTCCATTCTAAATGACAGCTTTGCTGGATAGAGCAATCTTGGATATAGGTCTTTGACTTTCATGACTTGGAATACTTCTTTCCAGACCCTTCTTGCTTGTAAGGTCTCTTTTGAGAAATCAGCTGACAGTCTGATGGGAACTCCTTTGTAGGTGACTGTCCCTTATCCCTTGATGCTTCCAGAATTCTCTCCTTCATTTTAATCTTGGGGAATGTAATTATGATGTGCCTTGGTGTGTTCCTCCTTGGGTCCACCTTCTTTGGGACTCTCTGAGCTTCCTGGACTTCCTGGAAGTCTATTTCCTTTGCCAGGTTGGGGAAGTTCTCCTTTATTATTTGTTCAAATAAGTTTTCCACTTGTTGCTCTTCCCCTTCTGGTACCCCTATAATTTGGATGTTGGGATATTTAAAGATGTCCTGGAGGTTCCTAATCCTCTCCTCATTTTTTTTTTGAATTCTTGTTTCTTCATTCTTTTCTGTTTGTTTGTTTCTTCCTTCTGGTCCACTCCACTGATTTGAGTCCCAGTTTTCCTGCCATCACTGTTGGTTCCCTGTGCATTTTCCTTCATTTCACTTAGCGTAGCCTTCATTTGTTCATCTAATTTGTGAGCAAAATCAACCAATTTTGTGAGCATCCTGATCACCAGTGCTTTTGAACTGTGCATCTGATAGGTTGGCTGTCTCTTGGTTGCTTAGATGAATTGGCTCTGGGGCTTTGATCTGTTCTCCCGTTTGAGCCCCTTTTTTGGGGGGGGGGTCTGGTCACAGCTGTTACGTAGTGAGGGGCGGAGCCTTAGGTGTTCACCAGGGTGGGGCAGCCTGGTCACTGGGTTGTGACACTATATGTGGAGGTGGGGTCTCGGTGTTTTTAGGTTTTATTTCCCGGTGCTGGGGCCCTGGGTTGTGAGTTCTGTTTTGTTCCCCATTTTCGCCTGGATTATCTGCGCACAAATGTTGGACCGCCTAGGGTCTTGCGCCTGGGGTCTACTAGCTGCCGCCTTCAGGCCCGGGTCTGCTAACAGCTGCCTGTGCTTCTGGGTCCGCCAACCTCCGCTTCCCTCTGCTGCGACTCCACCCCTCTTACCAGTCTGGATGAATGGTTGTCGGACCTCCGTAGAGTTCAATTTTCTCTCAGTTCTGGTTGTTTTCTTGTTTCTAAATCCATGTTGTCCTTAATTTTGGTTGTGCGAGGAGGCACAGTGTGTCCACCTATGCCTCCGTCTTTTCCAGCTATATCTAAGTATATGTATTTATCATTTTTTATTATTTCTGAATATTACCTTAGCTAAACTTGATATAAAAATTAATGATTATATTAGGAAGCAAATCTCTATTCTGTAATTGGCTCACTATGTGATTTTTTCTTTGTTTACCTTAGAGCATCTGACAGGTTTCATTGTGTCCCACTTTTTTCATTGAATACTCATTTGACCCCTTAAGGGAAAATAGGGTATTATAACGGTTCATTCATCCTGAACCAGGCCAGAAAGCTGTAGTAAGAAAGGTAGCTCTAGAGTTTGGAAACTCTCATCAATGTGCTTATGAGCCACATGACCTCTCCTTGTGTATCTGTTGTTTTCTTTGTGTCTGCTCCATTTTTAGAATTCTAACTGCATACTGCACTCATCATCTTTTACTTTATCTCTCTTTTTTATGTCTCAGCTTCTGCTTAACTCATAATTTAGTTTTGGCTTGTTATCAAGTCTTAGATTCAACATTTGCATATGTCATCTACTGCTTACCACCCAGTTTTTTCTCTTTCTTAGTTTACATTCCTTAAGGAAGTAATCTAATTGAATTATATTTCAGAGTAAGGTAATTATGTTGAAGTAACAGCAATGTCCATATAATCTCTTATTTATGCTCTGCGTTCATCACGGACTGGTTGGGGGCTCTGTCCCATATTGTCCTTATTCAGGACCCAAGCTGCGGTCATCCTTTGAAACATTGTGAGAAAAGAAAGTTCCCAGTCATGCACCGTTTTATGCAGCTTTCCCCCAGAAGTGACATGTCTTTGGCTCATATTTCATTGACCAAAGCTAGTTGGCTGGCCACACATGACATTAATGGGATGAGGAAGTATAACCCTTCCACGTGCCCTGGAAGAAAGGGGGCTGCAGTTACGTGGTGGGCAGCACGAACGACTGTTGCAGTTCGCTTCTCTGCTCTTAGCCATTCACTTTCCTTTTCTTCTTTCGTGGAATAAATCCTCTCTTCTCCTGTGAGAGAATTTAAAAATCATGTAGGAGGTATGTAGCCACATCCATAGCCTTTGATTTCAGTGACTTCTAATAGGCAGAGTGTACTCTGTGTCCCCACAGTAAGGCTTACCATGTGACTTCTTTGGTCAGTAGAACATGTGTTGGCATGAGATATGCCCACTCTGAGCAGAAGCTTTAAATGTGGTTTTTGTGATTTGGCTTGAATTTTTTCTGGATAGAGACTGCTCCTTATGCCTGAATCCCAGTATGAGAAGACATGTAGAATAGACCTGCAATGTGGAACAGAGCTTGGTTCAACCTGTAACTTTCATTTCATATGAACAACAAAAAAAATTATATGGTAGGTCACTGAGCTTTTGGATTTGTTATGACCAGCAAAAGCGTACTTTCCAAAATGGAATTTGGAGTTAAGACAACTTAGGTTTCATCTTAACTCTGCTACTGGTGTGATTTTTGGGTACATTATTTGAGTTCCCTGAGGCTGGGTTTCTTCATTTGTAAAATGAAGATAATAATGTCTATCTTACATTTCTGATTGTAGGATTAAATTGGATGATTATAAAATACTTAGTATTGCACTAAGTACATGAGAAGAGTTTAATAAATGTCATCTCCCTTCCCTTTACCTTCCACCTTGCTTCCTCCATGAGCGGAGTTGTTTAAATATAGGGTTATTTGAAAGGAATTGATTGAATATAATGAATTGTGAGATTAGGGACTGAATGAAAAGCCTAAGTGGACCTTTTTTATCTCCAATTTAAGCATTACCTCCTGAGGAAAGCTTCAGATGCTCTTATAACTTACCTTTCTCACAGATGATGAGTTCCTATACAGTGATAAGTCAACGAGGTTTTTAACTGAGATAAACAGCCCCAGTGCAGCACGCCTCCCAAACATACTGCTCTTCTAAGAGAAACTCCTCTGCCTTTAAAGAGTCCCACCATCACCACCGCCAACATCCTCCGTGAAGGCTGACCTGCTGCACTGGAACCAAGATCAGCTAGCCTAATAGCCTGCCACTGACCTATGATTTGTCCTAGCTCAAGAAGGTGAGGCATCTGTGGAGGCATCGTGTACCTAAAATAGAATGCTAACAGTGGGTGTGTTGGCTGCTGTTAAAATGAGATCAAGTGCCCACTTCACAGGTAGGAATGGAAAAGTATATAGAGGCTACACATTTAGAGACTTGTAGGATAGAAAGAGACAAACTAATTCTTAAGTCCAACAATAAGAATAGAACTATGAGAAATAAAGATCAATTAAAGCTTAAGAATCAGGTCAAGATTATGGTTTCATACCCTATGGTGGTTTAAATATGTCTAAAAACCTTTTGATACTGTTCCTGTCAAAAGGTGGAGTGTGGCCATTTAATGGACAGAATGTGGTGGAAGTGATGGCAGGTGACTTCCAAGACTAGCTCATAATAGGCGCTGTGGCATCCTTCTCGTTCTTGGATCGCCCGTGTTGAGAGAAACCGCCTGCTGTGTTGCGAACATACTGAAGCAGCCCTATGGAAAGGTGCATCTGAGGCCAGACTGAGGCCCCTGTTAATTGCCAGGAGAAACTGAGGCTGCTCGCCAATGGGAACGAGCACTCTTGGAATGAGTCTCCAGCCCCACCAGTCCTAGTCAAGTCTTAAGGTGATTGCAGCCCTTGCCACCACCTTGATTGCAACTTAATGAGAGATCTTGAGTCAGAACCACCTAGCCAAGGCATATCTGGACTCCCGAACCTCAGCACTGCTGTGGGATAATAAATTTTAGAGGTACTTGTTACACAGCAATGGATAATTAATGCTTATTGAAATCTCTGACTATGTAGATTGAAGTATCTTTTCAGTGACACCCAGTATATCCTTTCAATATACAGTGTGGCCTTTCAACTGGACAGAATGACTGAAAAAATAGAGAAGTCACATCTGTAGTTTACATTTCATTTGTTCTCGGTTAAAAGTGATGTTTTTAGTAAAACCTTAAAAGGTGTACATAAATGAAAAAGTTTAACGTTTGTTGAAAAAAGGTATAAAGTGTTCTGTTTTTTTATAAAAAGAATTTCTTTTTAGAGAAAGGGGAAGGGAGGGAGAGAGGGAGAGAAACATCAATGTGTGGTTGCCTCTTGCGTGCCCCCTACTGGTGGCCTGGCCTGCAACCTAGGCATATACTCTGACTGGGAATTGAACCAGCGACCCTGTGGTTTGCAGGCCCAAGCTCAATCCAGTAAGCTACACCAGTTAGGGCAATAAAGTGTTCTGCTCTATTTTTATCTGAAGACTTTTATTGGTGCCATTTCTTTTTGTTTGATTTTCTACCCTAGTGATTTTCCAAATATTTCCTAAGCTTAATACTTAAAGCAGGTTGTATCATTCCAGGCTCTCCACAGAAACAGAACCAAAGCAGATACTATGCAGAGAAAAAAGTGGGGTGGGGGGGTAGAGAGAGAGAGGATGTGGAGGAAGAGGGAGACAGGGAGACAGGTGAGAGAGGTATACAAGGCATTGGTTCACATGACGGGGGATGACTGTCAAGTCTGACATCTGTGGGTTAGATGTGGAAATTCAGACAAGAATTGAAGTTGCAGTTCAGAGTCTGTTATTTGGAGGGCAGGCTGCTATGCCAGAAGCTTGGGCAGGAGCTCTATATTACAATCTTGAGGTAAAATTCTTTCTTGTTCAGGAAACTTGTTTTGGGCTCTTGAGACCTTCAACTGATCAAATTAGGCCCACCTACATTATCAAGGGTAGTTTCTTTTACTTAAAGTTTGCTGATTGAAAATGTTCATTAGCTTTACAAACTGCTTTCACAGCAATACCTAGATGACTGTTTGACCAAACAGGCGGGCACCATAGCCTAGCCAAGTTGACATATGCAATAAAATGAACCATTGTGCAGGCACAAAGGGATTCCTGAAGCAGAAGAGGGCTTGAGGGGTGTGGAGACCCGGAGTCACCCCTCCCTCTACCCATTCATATTGAAGGTTGATGCAGCCTCATTCCTCATGCTTTTCTGGTACATCTGATGCCATGTGGTGGCGGCGGTAACATACAAACCGGTGTGAGTGGTTTTGTTGTGTCTCTAAACTGTTGGAGGCTCTGTTTAAGGAAAAAGAAACTTGTTCACAATGATCAGGACGAGGATGGCTCTAGAAAAATTGTTCTGCTGCTGCTGGCCATGTGCTACCAAAAGAAAAAGTAGGAGTATGTTCAATCTGTTGGAGTGCTTAATTCAGTGATAGTTTTTGGTAGGCTTTTTTTTTTTTTTTTTAGATTCTTATTTATTTATTTTTAGAGAGTGAGGGAGGGAGAAAGAGGAGAGAAACTTCAGTGTGAGAGAGAAATATTGATTGGTTGCCTTTCATACATGTCTTGACTCTGGGTACTGAATCCGCAACCCAGGCACATGCCTTGACCAGGAATTGATCCTGAGACCTTTCGCTTTGCAGGGCAATGCTCAGTTAACTGAGCCACACCGGTCAGGGCTTTTGGTAGGTGTTTGGCAGAGCTTTCCCACGTATTCAGGAATATACTTGAGGCTCAGTAAGCTTCTCCTTTGTTAGTTGAACAGTCCCTGCAATTTCACAGACGGAAATACTTCTGAAAACCATCAAGAGGATATTCTGTAATGCTTGTTAAGTTTTGTCTTCTTTAGCAGGTTAAATATGAGATCTACTGGAGTTTGAACCTGTGTCATTTTAAAGGGTATCTTTTAAGATTTCATTGATTTAAGCCTTTTGATAAGCCAGGCTTATGACTGTCAGCCTCATTTTACCTTTTTTTAAAAATGACTTTAAATTGAACTCTAAGATTGACTTCTAGGTGTAACTTCTGAAATCCCCCTATGGGTTTGATTTACTGCAAAAGTAATATTAATTTTATAAAACTGCTTCTAAGCTGTGTTTTCCTTGCTCTTGGATTTTCCTTATGAAAAATGAAGAAGGACTCCTTAACCAAGTTTTATTGGAATAAGATCAGTTTTATGAAGCCTGACGACTTCTTATTCTGAATTTTACCTGAGCAATGTTACAACTCAACTGAATGGCCCATAATACTGAGTGACTCTCTCGTCAGCACCTTTATTGATTAATGACATAGATAAGAAAAATGTGCCTTGTTGCAGGGGGATTAGAATCAAAGAACCCAGAAGTCTCTCATCTCATTTTAAAACAGTTGAAAGTCTATATTTAAAGATGATATGATCCATGAAAGAGAAGGAAAAGTCAGGTGTAGTTAAGAATGGAGAGTTAAGGTGTAGGAACGGAGAGAGGTAGAACCGAGAGGGGTCATGCAGTGATGTAGTTTTGAAAATAAGTTGTGGGAAGAGGAGGGGGAATCATCGGGGCAGCCAGCAAAACGTTACATAAAACCTGGTAAGTAGCTTTGCTGACATGGTGGAAAGATGAGCACTGTTACTGATGGTCTTGTTGTTTAGCTGTCAGAGGAGATTGCGCTGCTTCCTGCGTCTGCCCTCACCTGCTCCCTCACCTGCTCCGTCTTCCTGAGATGGATAAACCTTGTTGTTCGGGACTGTCAAGGGCACTGCAATTAGTACTAAATCATTCTCACTCTGACAAGTTCTGGCAGCAGAAGCTCCTGGCAGATGTGCAAGTGCATTTTCTGTCTTTCTGAATGTCTGGCTGGTACAGCAGAGCTCCCAGGGTGCCGGGCGGCTTAACCCGATAGTGCATTCAGTGCGAATCAGCTTTTAGAAGAGGAGACGTGTGAGAAATCAAGGTGGCCTGTTGTGGTTAGCTTGCGCTAATCATGATCAACTTTGGTTAATTTCGAGGGTCTATGCTTTTAATAAAATAAGAGGAAATTTATGCAAAAAGAGTTTATATATAAAAATGTTAGTAAACCTCAGATGGAGTCAATGCCTGCTTTTCTCTCTTCATAGAATTCAGTTAGCCAGTTCTGGAATAGTGTGTATGTAAAAATGATACCAATCCAAATCAGTTTATGTAGAATAGTATCTGGAAAATAAGAAAAGATACCTGAGGAATTAAAGTAATAAAGATTTAAAAATGTCAGTCTGGCATGAATCACAGACTGTTTGTGATTTTTGGCTTGGGCTTTGGAACCTGAATGCGTGGGTTCAAACCTCTTCTTTTCCTATTTAAACACTCCAACCTGCCATTTGTTTTTCTGCAACACAAGGACAGTAGCAGGCAGAAGAGTGCTAAGTGAGTTCTTAGTAACAGGGTGCGTGACACACGTGCCTGCCCAGCACACGGTGGTTGTCCTGATGACGGTGGTAAAGATGATGACGTCTGTTCTCCTTGCAGGAGTGGTTTGAAGTGGCTTTTCCTTGCTCAAGTAAGTGAAATGCAGGAAGCTCAGGCTGTCATAAGAAAATACCATAGGTTGGGTGGCTTAAATAACATGAATTTGTTTTCTCACAGTGCTGGATGCTAGAAAGTCCAAGATGACCAAAATGTGGGCCAATTTGGTTCCTGACCAGGGCCCTCTTCTTGGCTTGAGGGGGATGGGGAGAAGGAAGATTTCTCTTCTTATAACCCCTATAACTCCTTTCAGGTTAGGGCCCTACTGTTATGACCTTATTTAACCACGATTATCTCTTAAAGACCCAATCTCTAGATATAGTTACATTGGGACTTCAAACTAGGAATTTTGGGGTGGCAGAATTGAGTCCATAGAACTGGGTAAACATAGATTGTGGCCATTTTGTCCAAAATTAGAGAAGAATGTGGCAAAAGATTAAAACCTAAAAAGGTATGGAAAGATGAATGTTGTAGAAATCATATCTTTTTGTGATAATCGAGGCAATAAACAGTGCATTTATTAATATTTTCAGTTCTGCCCATTTGAAGATGATATTGCATTCACTAAGCTATTGCCCTAAAAAACTTTGAATTAATGTTACAATTTTGCACTAATGTTTTACACTCTTTGACAAAAGGCCAAAGAGTTGTGCTGTCATTAGAAAAATGAGATTAGCCTCTCTGTTACCTGTTATCAAAACTATGAATGATCCTTTCACCTGTCTGGTGAAACCCTGATGGAGGATTGCGGCTGGGGAACGGACGTGCAGGGGTTTACTCTCCCAGTTTTTCCTCTGTGACCTGCCGGTGACCCAGTCAGGCCTCTGCAGGCTGCAGCAGAGGGGCGCAGTGCTGTGGGGAGTGTTTCCTTTGCCGCTTTAGAGGAAACCCCACTTCCCTGGGGCTGCCTTCTTGCCCATGACTTCCTTTCTGTGACGGCATTAACATAAGGGAGTCACTCAGCTTGCTGTAGCAGTTTTTATTCCCTCTAATTATTATTTTTAACAAAGAAAAATCTCTGATGTCAGTTCTTTGCTTGTAATCTGATTCCTTTTGAAAGTGGAGTCTTTAGCAAAAAAGGGAAGTTCCCAGTTAATCAAGATTTAACTGCTTTGGAGGAGAGCTGACAGCTGCTAAACAAATGTGGTCTGACATCCCCTGCTATGTGCTACTCTTTAGTTTCCGGTTCATTATGTTGCCTGTTAGTATTGTTTGTTTCAAGGCAGGCTTGTGCTCAGCGGTGAAGTGAGCCAGCTTTCTCACTGTGTTGACACGGTTTTGGCTTTGGGGTAAAGAGATGAGACTTTCCGAGCAGCAGAGGAACAGGAGGGAGAGTGCTGCATTGCAGATCTAGGGCTGAGTTCTAGTCCTGGTTTTGTCACTAATCACCAGTGTGATTTATTCTTCTAGGACACGAGGAAGGCTAGACAATGCCTGAATCCTTTCTATCTTTAATTTACCCTCCTTTGGTTCTGTGATTTAAATCACTTTTTGGGGGATGAGGGGTGAGGGGTGGAGGGCAGAGTGCCAACAAATGTCTTTTAAATGTCTTTCAAAGTGTCAACAAATATCTTCAGAGACTTTAAACTCTTTAGGTCTTCAAAACATGGAACAGACTGACAGTGACCGGAGGGGAGGGGTCTAGTCCAAGAACATGCATGAATGACCCGTGGACATGGGCAACTGAGAGAGCAGGGGGTGGGATGGGCGGAGGAGGGCAAAGGGGGAAAAATTAGGACGGCTATAGTAGAATAACAATGAAAAAATCTTTAAAAAATAAATAAAATATATATCAATATTCTTATTAGAAAAAAGGCAAAAGAGCATGTGTTAAGTATTGGGTATTAACCATATCTTAAACCCACATAAGCTGTTTTCCTCACACAGAGGACCCGTCTTCAGGGGGCGATGACACGCCAACAATCCCAGGGCGGGTTTGAAACTGGTTAAAGAGAAATGTGGTGCGGTTTTCCCAGTCACTGGCCTTGGGATTGTAGGCCTCTCTTACATCATTTGGAAGTCTCATAACCTCGTCCCTGCCTCTTCTTCTCCAGTCACACTGGCCTCCTTTAGTTCTTGGAATGCAGTGTTTTCCGCTGACGCAGAGTTGGCACCTCTCTCTGCCAGGACTGCTCTTCGCTGTCCGGCCTCTCAGGTAGCTTCCTCCTACTCACCCTCCAGGCCTTCCCTCAAGCATCACTTAAAAAGGGCCCGTCCTTTGACCTGCCTGACTAGGTCAGTTTTCCTCATACACAGTCACAGTGCCATGTACCTACCTCTCCTTTGTAGCGCTTGCCACATTATAATGTCATTTATTCATATGGTTATTTGATTACTCATTTCCTTCTCCTAGATGCTTACTAAAAGCTCCATGAGAATGCAGGTCATGCCCCCCCCCCCCTTTTTTTGGCTTAAAGTGTACATATTTCTAGTGCCTGGCTCAGTGATTGGAACCTAGTAGGTAGGCACGCAATATATATTTGTTGTGTGAGTGCACAGCCAAGGTACCAGAGCCTCTTGACTTGGAATAAATAAGGAAAACAACCACCCAGTAGCAGAGGCTATTTATTAGGCACTTCTGGTATGCCAGACACGATTCTTCTGCCCTTGTCCCCATCCCCATCTTTGTTATTTTCCTTTTCTTTTTTTTAAGGATTTTTATTTATTTATTTTTAGACAGGGAAAGGGATGGAGAAAGGGAGAGAACCATAAATGTGTGGTTGCCTGTCACGTGTCCCCTACTTGGGAATTGAACTGACGACCCTTTGGTTCCCAGGCCAGGCTCAATCCACTGAGCCACACCGGCCAGGGCTCTTCGTTATTTTCATTGTCATCATTACCACAATTTCTTGAGTATTTTAACCTAGGTGTGGACCCTAGAATCCACATCCTCGACTACTATGCTCTACAATTGGGAATATTAGAAGAAAAGATCGAAAGCTTTCTGTAGCATTTGTCATGCTGATCAAGTCCTGTCTTTTGCTCAGAAGTCTTTTTTCTCCTTTACTATACCCACTCCTACCATCAGACTGTAGAAGGCATCTCATCATTTATTTTGGCTACTGTGCCTCTGATTTCCTGGGAAATCCCTGTGTCTGGAAGTCATCTTTCCCTCCCAGGATGACAGCACCTGTCTCTTTTCATATAAGCAGAACATGTCAGATACCTGCCTTCCCAGCTTTTCTTCTAGCGAGGGTGTAGGAATGTGAATCATTTGCCCTCGTTTCCAGATCAGAAGCTCATGACACAAAAAAAGAAGGAACCAGGGAGGATCAGTTCTGCTGAGGATTAGGTGGGAAGGGCAGCTGGGTAGGATTTTCAGAAGTAGCACTCTCAGTCATTCCAGGGACGCTGTCCAGGGTGCAGAGTTAGTGGAGCTGGTGGTGCACGCTGTAGAATCTGTGTCCGGAGACAGAGCACTGGCTTCCCCGTGGGACCAGTGGTGAAGAGTGATTCTGGGCTTTGCTCCTGACCTGGTTGTCTGTGACAGGCAGCCCAGAGCACGGACTTGGGTGCCAGACTGGCTGCGTTCAAGTTCCTCCTGGAATCCCTGCCCAACTCTGCCACTTCGGGCCCTGTGACTTGGCCCGAGGAGGTTAGTTGATTTCTGTGCTTCATTTCCTTCAAATGTAAAGAGGGAAAATAATATCACGTACCTCGCAGAGTTGTTGTGAGGGTTAGATGAGTTAATTAAAACTTTTAGAACGGTGACTGGCATATTTGTTGTAATGTGTATTAATGTTTTCTGTCATTATTCTCTGACCCTCCGGGTATTCTCTAAAAGTACATATCATTTTTTTAACAAGTTATTTTTTTCTGCTTACATTTATCAGTTGGAGAAGGTTGTTTACAACTTAGTGCCCTGACTGATACGACATACACTTATTGAATGGGAACTATGTGTGGGGTATAGCATCATCAATCATGTGTTTCTTTTTATAGAAGAACCATTAACTCATGTGTGTCCAGGGCCAGAGCTTATGTTATTTTAATAAAAATGCTGAACTCACTCACTTTCTAGTCTGTTTTGGATTGACTGACTTCACTGAGGACGACCTCAGGCTCTGATGCCAGACTTACTGCGATATTTGTTTATAAACTCCGAAACAGACTCTTCCCGGTGGTGAAGTAGTTATGAGGAGTATCGTGTGTTAGGCTATGTGGCTGATGTCAGGTAATGATTTCATTATCCATCCAGATGATCTCAGCGTACACTTATTGCTCCTAATCAGTATTCTCTATGAAGACACTGTTTAACTCACTCTTGCCTCGCGTAAAGGGCCATTCCAGAGGCTGAATTTCCCCCGAACCCTGTTTGCGATGCTGAGAAGCACAATGCCTTCTGGCACATTAGCTTTCAGTTTGTGAAAGCAGATACTTTCAAATGGGAATATGTCATGCAAGGTGAACTATTGGTATTTTCACAGCAGGCAAATTCTCACCACCCTCCGTATAAAAACACTACTGAATCACATTTATGGTTTTGTCACCATTACAATGAAAACAGATAGTGACATTTAAACCTAGGAAAATTCAGCCCTGGATACTGACTGTTAATGTGAAAAACTTGAAAAAGCAGGTAGAACACTGTGACCTTAGTGATGAGAATTCTCCAATCAGAACATATAGAGCAGTCAAATATTTGACTTATTGATTTTTGGAGAACAAGCTGTTTTGTATGCAAGGAATGAAAATAGTAAGAGTTTTTGTCCTTGATTCCGAATAAGCAATGAGACCCAGGGTCCTATGCAGTTGATTTGAATTTATGTTGAATAGTATGCACATTTAATATTTTAACATATGTTAACAGAAGGGATATTCAGTTTTCTTATGTATTTATAGCTATGTGTTTAAAACACAGTCATTTGTGTTTAAATATTTCTGTCTTGAAAATGGTATTGTTAATAAATATATATCATTAAGAACCTAGCATAGTATCTTAGAAAGACCCTAGTGACGCAGGATTTTAAACTTGCTCTGCCCGCATGAGAACATAGTTCTTCCCTGCATTCTCATTCCTCTAAATTTGGCTCTTTTGTAAAATTACCCACCTGGAGCTTTACCTGTCAATTTGCAGTGCATTGGAAGTTAAAAATGCAGTAGCTGGGTGACCTTGACTTGTTAAAGAGAAGCCTTTCCATTTTAAGTTCGACTTACGAAACATAGATTATCTTTTGGACAAATAGTGTTCAATAAATTCTGCTTCCTAAAACAGCGACATGTGTAGATTTTTATTTGAGTGTGTGACATTTTATCAGATGTGTTTTCCATTTTCCCTCAGCCTTTTCAATCACATCTTACAAATATTTGAAAACACCTTTATTTCCTCAGTCTGGATAGCTCTCTTGTCCTTCCCGCCTCCTTTGCTCTGTGGGGCTGGGCTCTCTTCTCTTAAATTCCATCAGAAGTTAGTTGGCTTGGGTTCTTCGTGAGCTAGTCGCTTTAAATAAAAGGAAGGAATGATTTTTTTTCCTGGTAGATTTTTTTTTTTAGCAAAAGGTAGTCTTTAGGTAATTTCTAGCAAAGCTTATGACAGGAGCTTTGCTGCTTTGGTAGAATAATGTGCAGAGAATAAATGTGGATCATCATATATCAGAATGACTTTTGGACACCTGAAATCCCAGGATACTGGTTTAATCTTTAAATCCGTTCAAAATTTATACTAGAAAAGGTGCTTACCAAACAAATGCCAGTAGCCTCACTGGTAGCAGATGTTCTAGTTTGGTAGGAGGAATATAGGGTGAACATACATTGTCTTTTCACATCTTACTAGGTTGTAGTTACAGGTAGTTTTAGCTACAGCTGTTACCTTGTGCTTTCATTTTTGTGTTCAAGTAGTTCCTGGATCCTAGGTTTTCATGAAAACCGCTTTCTTCTTAGTGTTTGGCATTCCAGTTGTTCTTCCCCACTAACTACCCTCTCATGGGAATGTCAGAGGTTGAATGAGGGGAAGCTACAATGAGCCCCAACAGTAGCTACCAGGGTAAAGTCACAGAGATGAATAAAACCACTTATTTAATTCCATGAGATCAGAATCTAATTCTCTCTATTTAATTTTTGAAAGAATATTGGTAGAAAATTATAGTGATAACAGTAATTGAGTTGGCCCCATGTGACATGGATTCACAGTGCTCGATATTAGCATTTTTTCTCTTTTAAATCCAGAGTCTAGAGTTTCTAGTTGATTGGAATTTTAGATCTTGCCATTCTCCAAGGAGCACGTGTTTTGGGAAAGGTACTTAGTGTAATGAGGTGTGAGTTCATGGAAGGAAGACTAGGAGAGGGAGGGAAACAAATAGTGGAGGGAGATGGCTGAGGCAGAAGCAAGAGCCAGAGGGCCAAAAGGACAGGGCTCACAGGGCCAGCGGGAAAAAAGGCCGAGGTTGGGGTGGTGGTAGAAGGGGTAGCATGGAGAAGAGGAGGAGGTTGGAGAGAGTCAAGAGACAAACAAGTGGTAAAAAATGGAGGTAGAAAAAAATTTCAGGTAAGACTGAAAAAGTAGTAATAGAAGAGCGGTTAAGGGAGGCTTGGAGGTGCTAAGGTTAGAAGGATGGTGAGTAAGGAGGAACAGACCCTCCATCCAGTCTCTTCTGGAACAGGTGGGAGGCACTACGGATCGTCCCTCATTCCGTTTGCGTTCAAGGTAGATTCCCAGCAGGTGCAGTGGTGGTCGGTGCCTCACAGTTCCCCAAGGAGAATGGATAAACAGTGATGCACATCCTTCCGCTTTTGCAAAGAGTTCGAAAGTTAAGGTGAGCTAGGTGACTCTTCAGTTTGCTATACCTTCCTTTCCTTTGAAAAAAAATTAAGCATACACTCTAGTAAGAGAGATTCTTTGAGCAATAATAATAGTTTATTACATTAAAAGTTGAATTTTCCATATTTTATTCAAGATATGAGAGAAAGAAAAACTTAAGCTGAATATACTTAAAGATGCAAGTTACTATAGGGCAGCTTTTGATAGCATTTATTCTGGAGTGCTTGTTCTGAGGTGTGCCGCTTTTCTGGGGAACTCTCATCACTGACCTTGAAAACTAAACAAAGACTACCCTAAACAGATGTTACTCTGGAGGCAGTGGCCACTTAGATGACTTCCATGTGGGGTAGAGGAAGAGACTTTGAGGACAGAACTGGAGCTGCGGGTGTGAATTTTGCCAAGGAAGGCAGACAGGCTTCTCACCGTAGAGGCCCCTTGTGCATTAAAGCCAAGTTCTGGCTACGGCTGCCCTCTCCTAAGTGAAGGTCATGGGTGGGATAGAGATTGCCCATCTGTTACCACTGAGTGGGCTCCAGCAGGGTACTCTGGATGCCTGTTACATCATAAGAATGGTGTCTTTTAAATCCCTTTTGATTTGTATTTTTATGTTGGGGCAATTTGCCTACTATATCCTCTATTGGGAATTTAATCTGTATGAAATCTTGGAATGTTCAAGTCTCAGAATAACTAATTATATATATAAAATAGGCAAATGTGACAGTTTGGTTTTACGAGTCTATTAGATTGAATAGAAAAAGGCATAGCTGAAGAAAAATTATTTTGCTTAAAATAAAAGCATACTTTTTAAAGTTGGCTTTGGAGAGCAGGAGGCGATTGTTTTGTAAGTGTGTGTAATTATCTGCATTCCTTCCAACCTCTTTGGGATCAAATTGGTTTTCTCCAAGGAAGGCAATTATATGCGGGAGGCCACTTTTTGTTGAATTGCTGTGCAGTGCACACAGTGCATCCCACAAACTTGAAATCATAGATGCACTGCTATGATTTATAATACCCATTAATTACAGCTTTGTATTAACAGCTTTTAGTTTTCTGCTTCAGTAAACCTAAATTCTCCTTTTGAAGAAGAATTGCTTACATTAGGTCTTATGCTAAATAGTGAAAATCCTGTCTTTTAGAATCTCATCAGAGGTACTTGATTCAGCCAGAACTTCTCAGTTGGCTTTAAATGTGCATTGCTGAAGCTGTTTAACTTTGTAGATGATCAGATGCCTGGAAGAGATTCTGGTCCTGTGATGAGGAGGTGGCCACATCACAGTTCAAAACGGAAAACTGCAAAGCATTCATCAGAAAGTGTCCACCAGATGTTTATCATCCTTATAGCATCTTGCCAAGCTTTGTGCTGCACCTGGCAGACACTCTTTGCAGCTAACTCAGTGGTTGTCAACGCCAGCTGTTCTTCACATTCCCCCCATCCCCCCGCCCCCAACAATTAAATACTGGGTGTGGATGTTTTTAAAGGCCTCCCTGTTGAATCTAATGTGTAACCAAGCATGGAAACAATCTATTCAGTCCTATTTGGTGGCTTTTCACTTGAAAAGCTAGATTTCTTCTTTGTTCTTGGCCTCATATTCCAATATTCCTTCTACAAGTAGAAAATACGATCAAGCAAAACAAATGAATAAAACCAGGTTGCATTATTTGGTCCTGGGCTGCTTCTGTTGTATAATTCTATTCAGAGGCAAACATTTTCCTGGCATTTCCCTTAAGTTTTGTAACTTCATTTTTTTCACCGATGTGAAGAATGTTTAATCTAAGGTTTCTTTGGTAAACCTGACAGTTTTATAGCTCCACCAAGGACCTGCTTTTCAGTGAGGCTTTGCCTTGTGTGTGTGCATGTGTGAATATTTAAAATCACATTTTGACCTAGAAAAGTTTTTAAATAAGGATTTATAGTGCTTCTCGTGACATCTTTCTATTTTTTGTGTGTGTGAATTACTTATTAGACTCTGTTTTGTTTAGTTATCACATGCCTGAGGAATTAGTAAGTATTATCCATCCTTTTAAAGGAGAGGAAACCAAGTAGAGATTCATCTTACATAGCTTTAGGTTGTCTATTTGAAAAAGGGTTTAGTGTTTGTTATCTGTTAATGCTACTGTGCTATCTTTTGTTTGAGCATATTTGGAAGTTGTCATCTAGTTGTGGCAGATGATCCGAAATGATGATGTAAGAAGTTCTGAAGGGAGAGTATTATTAATAATACTAATAACGCTGGTAGCGATTTTTTGAAAGCTTACTTGGTATCAAGCAGTGCTAAGTGCTCACCACATATCGGCCACTTGAAGCCTCTCACTAACCTTGAGGTGTGCATACTGTTAATATCCCAACTTATAGACGAAAAGAAGATGGGGGCCAGTGGATGCAAGAGCCCACATTTGCCTCCCCCAGAACCTGGTGTTTAACTTAGGCTGTTCTGCCTTTCCTTCTGCCTCTGCGCATCTTACTGTGGACCCGTTCTAGCACAGAGCTTCTGCTCACATCCGCTTTCCTTCCAGAGGAACTCATTGACCTGCTTGGCCTCATCCTCTTTTGTTTTCTTCCCTCCTTGAGCATCAACCCAACCTTGAGCATCAGGCAGCCACCTGCCATTGGCATTCTTTTCTCATGCTGGGTGGAGTGGGCACTGGGGAACACAGGCCTATGTGGGGGTTTGGCAAGGTGAAGGGGACACCAGACTGGCCGGTAGAGAGCATTTCCTACAGGTGTAAATACAGTTTGATTGGCAACTCTCTTCTTTTTTTCTTGCTAACAGCTTTGTTGAGATATAATTCACATATGCGATAACTCAACCATTTGAAGTGTACAGTTCAGTGGTTTTAGTGTATTTATAAATTTGCAACCATCACCCCAGTCAGTTTTAGAACATGTTCATCACCCCCAAAAGAAACCCTATAATGTTTAGCTTTCACCCTCAATCTCCCTATCTCCTTACACTATGGATTTGCTGATTCTGGGTAGTTTATGTAAATGGAGTCATATAATATGTGGTATTTGTGACTGACTTTGTTCACTTAGCATAAAATTTTTAGGGTTCATTTGTGCTGTAGCATGTATTAGTACTTCATTCCTCTTTTTTGCTTAATAGCATTCCATTGTATGAGTGTAGCAGATGGATGATTTTATTCTGACTTCTGCATCTCTTGCCTGAACTTTGTTTTTGGCTTCAGCAGCCAAGCCCATGCCTTTCGGCAACACAGGAGAGAACAGATGCCGTTGCACAGCTAGGTAGAGGTGCAGTGGAACCATTCATTCTTTGGTGCATTTATCACATTTATACTGAGTGCCTGACGCGTGTATAGCACTACGCTAGATTTTACAGTGTAAACACATAAAAGAAATGTCATAACATGTGACCTGTGCTGTAAGCATGTTGTAAGCAAAATCAGGTTCAGAGGAAGGAAAGACTTGTTTGTGTTTGAGATTTGTGGCTGCCAGTTCTCCTGGCTCCTAGGTCACTGTTTTCTTTTCTTTCTTTTTAAAAAAATTTTTATTTTATTTTTTTATCATAACTTTACCTTTCACTAAGTGGCATTGGTCTCCTAGATATGAGCTGTAGTCAACAAGTTTATTCTCCTCTCCCCATAAATTTAAAGATCAAAACATGAGTCTGAGTTATTTTGGAGTTTTTCCACTTTAAAAGTAATAAATATTAAAATTTTATTAGACTCTTGAAGGTTATGGGTCATAATGGATCTAAAAATGTAGAGTATCATTTAGTACCAAATTGTACAAAAATGTTCAGTAATGGAAAAGTCTGTTCAGCTACCAAAATTGCACAGTGATAATATCCTATTTAATTCAGCTGTAATTCAAGTTAAAGGCAGTTTTAATGGATGGGAAACCTTGTAGCTTCTGCATACCCTGATAAGCATTCCATAAATACCAGTTGTGGCCCGCTGAGTGATCTACAGATCCACAAGAGAAATTCTCTCTAGGATATTTGGAAATATCATTCATCTGCTTCACTTAGATTTTATAGTTAGGATGTCGTTCTTTCCTGATTGTTAATGTTAGAGAATGTTATATCATATAAATAGATTCACAATGCCACTGTCATTTTATTTATAATATAGCATAATTGGTCCTGAACGATGAATGTTTTTCTGAGTACTTAGCTTGCTCTTTGCTACAACTCTGTAGGGCATCTTGAATCATTGATTTTAAATATCATGTAGTGTAAGTAGTATTGTGTGATTTAAAACTTTATAATAAACTGGGAAAGAACTGGGAAAAGAGTTTATATACTAATTTTGTAAATGAGTTGGATTTTAAGGATTTTGTGAAATTTTACTCCTAGTTTTTGCAGGTATGTTAGATATTACAAATAGTACTGAATAGTTACAGTTTGAAGCATATATATTCATTTCATAGTAGTATAAATATAACTTCAGAATTAATAGCATCAAATATCAAAAATATTTCCTTAAAACTTGAAATCCAAAGAAGATAGCCTTTCTTCCACCCTTCATAGGAAACTGAAATGTCTTCTATTTGTATAGCCTTTAAAGTTTAAAATTTTTTAAATGAGTGTTTATTTTTATACTACACTGACAGAATTTTTTCACATTTACGTGTCTCTAAGCTGTATGCTATTAGCAACAACAATAGGTGTTTTAAATTGTAAAAGAGTGTAGATTTTTAAGTGTAGAAAAATAGAAAGCTATGGCAGTGAGAGTGAGTGGTGATAGGGGATTGGAGACTAGTGAGCAAAGACGTACTTGTTTAAAACCAGATAATAACTTACGTGGAAAACATCAGCATAACACAAGTAGTGTGTATATGTGATTATAGGCAATATTTTTTAAAGTAAGCATTATAAACTCCACTCGTGCTGCAAGCTGATCGTGTCTTATGTGGCATAGCACTCCTTGTTCCTAGACCTAATAGATAATCAGCGTGTCAGTGATAATTCAAAAGCATGCACTGCAGTGAAGTACCTGTGTAAGTAACAACAAAATAGAAGTAGTAGTGGCTAGTTTTGATTGTTTAGGCCAGGTAATGTGCATATATTTAACACCTGAAAACCTGTGAGGTGTAGTGATTTCTCATTTTATGGATGGGAAAAAAACTGAGGCACAGAGAGGTTAAGTAACTTGCTAAAAAGATCACTTAATCCTGACCAATGCCATTATCTGTGTTCTTGACCACTGTGGTGCTGCCTTTTTGTGTTATTTTTTGTTGGATTCTCTTTCTTATGATGAAATATTGTATATTCATTTAACAAGTTGAACAAATCAGAGTATATTGCCTCTTATGTGTATGTTTCTTGATACATACAAAAACCTATATGAAATGTTTGGAGATTAACATACTCTACTAATATTATTTTTGTCTTTGTAAGACTATCTTTTCTTAGCTGGCGAATTTTAGTTGGTGGGAGTATTAGGATTTGTATCTGTTTTGGAGTCAGACAGACCTGGGTTTTGAAGTTCAGCATTGTCTACTCACTGTTCCTGTGGGCAAGCCCCTTAACCTCTCTGAGCCTGAGTTTCCTCATCTGTGAAGTGGCCGTTATTTCCATGGTTCTGTAACTGACTGTTCTAGAGAGTGAAGAGAATTTGTTAAACTGTATTGTAGGTTAGACATTTATTACAGTCTTTCTGTGTGATTTTAGAACCTGGCCTAAATATGAAAAGAAATCCTATGAATTAAGAGTAGACCATCTGGACTGATTTATTTGAGTATTAATTAATAATTATGAGCTTTATGTGCTTACCTTTGTTACACAGTAGTACATTTGGAATTGCTCCATTGGTCATTTTTACTTGGTTAATGTACTGTGGATTTCTAAAAAAAAAAAAAAAATACATCAAAACTTAAAATAATTCTTTCAGGAAAAACAGGATTAGGAAAAGCCTTGTATTGACTGCTTTTCATGATTCATCTTGTTTCTCTGGTCTTAACTCAAGTAGAGAAGAACTAATGATTTTTCCTGTCTGAGTAGGGGATAATTTGCAGCTTGGAGATTTCTGAAAGATACACTTTTAAGCATAATCTAAAATGTTCTTATTACTGTCTTAAAGGGAAAAAAGCTTTTTCTCTCTTTCTCTGTCTCCCTTGCCTCTGGATATATTGTCCTATGTATGTTGTGGCCTTTAAAGAACATTCAGGTGTACCATTATCCTCATTATGGTGCTTAGAGGGCTAAAGGAATGGTAGATAAAGACCTGGCAACACACACACACACACACGCACACGCACACGCACACACAGGGAGGGAGGGGGGAGGGAGGGAGGGGTGTACTTTTGTCACGTGAACAGATCTGTGTAGCTATCACCACGAGACTTCCCTTATTAAGTGCCCCTAGTCTTTCCTCTCCACGGCCACCCTGTTGGTGGCAAACAGTAATATTTTCTTTATTTCTATAATTTTGTTATTTTTAAGAATGTTATATAAATGGAATAATATAGTATGTAACCATTTAAAAAAAACCTTTTATTTTTGAATAATCATAGATCCACAGGAAGTTTTCAAAACAGTATAGAAGTCCCTCCCTGTACCCTTCACTTAGTTGGCCTGGTTAACTGTATCTTGCATAACGATATTATAACATACATCCAGGAAATTGACTTTGGTAAAGTGCGTGCGTATAGTTCTGTGCGATCTTATCACGTGTAGGTTTCTGTAACTGCCACGGGAATCAAGGTACGGGACTATTCAGTCACCGTAGAGATCTCCCTGGTCCTACCCTTTATAGGCCCGCCCACATCCTCCCTGCCCCCTCTCCACCTCTAATCCCTGGCAACCACTAATTTGTTTTCCACATAGTTTTTTCATTTCAAGAATATTATATATATGGACTGACACAGTTTGTGACTATTTAAGATTGATTTTTTTTTTTTTTTTTTGGTCATCATAATACTCCTGATATCTACCCAAGTTGTTGCATGTGTCGATAGTTTGTTCCTTTTTATCTCTGCATGGCTTGTTTAACCAGTCATCTGCTGGGGAACATTCGGACTGTCCTGTTTTGAGCTATTGGGAATAAAACTGCCACCAACATTTGTGTACAGTTTTAATGTGAACGTAGGTTTTATTTTTTTCCTTTGTAATTACTGCCCAAGAGTTCAATTACTGACACATATGGTAATTGCCTGTTTAGTCTTTTAAGAAACCACCAAACTATTTCCCAGAGTGGCTGTATCATTTATATTTCTACTATCAATATAAGAGTGGTCTAGGCTTTTTGTGTTCTGTGCGGCATTCTTCACACTGACAGGTGTGTAGTGTCAGCTCATTGTGGTTTTAATTTACTTTTTCCTAATGGCTAATGATATTGAACATTTTTTCCCATCAAATATTTGAGTTTGAAACTGATGTTTCAGGAAGTTTTTCGGGGGGTGTTAGACAAGTCAGAGGAAAAATAAGAGACAGATTAATTTGGAAGCTATTGAACTAGTGTTAAGTGGGAAATTCAGAAGGCTTCTTAGGTAGCCAACTTTAGCAGAGAAAGAATGATATGAATGTCTGCATGGATGTGAATAGTTAAGGATAATGGAGAAAAAGTAAAATGAAAATTTGGGTATTGATGCTTGATGACTGAAAGTTCGGGGTAATATTGTCAAATAGATAATTCAGAACTTTCTTTTTAATTTGGAAATTCATTTGGGGTTCACACTTTGCTTAGATATAAGCAATAGTAAGCAAAAGAGATATATAAGTACGAGATCTGGAAGGAAACGGGAGGGACCAATTTAGTAGGCATTGGTGGTCAGCAGAGTCACAGCCTATAGAAGATCGAGGAAGAGAAGGATGAAGAAAGGTGTTGGCACTTTCAGTCCACTGGGACATGCGCATGCTAACTCTGAAGGAATTGAGGTGTAAATGGGAGCAGTAAGTTTGGAATTTTTTTTTAAACACAGAAGTGAGCATGTTTATATGAAGAGAAAAGAGGAACCAAGAGAACCAGGAAAGCTTTAAGATACATGTGAGGGCAAATTGTTTCAAAGCTTCAGAACAAAGTTTCCTGATTGAAGCAAGATGCAAGGAGCATGTTAGAGACGACATCGAGAGACAGGAAAATGCATCCTCTCTGTCAAGGAAATTCAGTACCTCTTCCAGGGTCCGAGAGGGAAGAAGGAGAAGGATGTGCCAACCGATTTTTGAGGAGGAAGACTGAGGACAAGCATTAGGTGGCTTCCTTGATCTTAGGAAAGGAGATTATTTTCTTTTATGAGACATTTTGGATGATTCCAGATTATTTATTTATAAAACTATTGCTTTGATTAAAGCCTCAGGATATGAGCACAGTGCGGTGTTTCATTAAAATGTTTAAATAGCAGCAGCAGCGAAAAGAAGTGCCAGCAGCATAAACAATATATTTTATAATCCTATCAGTGGGTTTGTTTTAAAAGGGACACATACGTGTCTTCCTGTATATCTTGCCGGGGAAAAAATTGCCTTTAAATTTTTTTACAGTAAACATGAAAATACATTAATCACATATCATAGTTAACAAAACAAAATGCTCAAACCAAAATTTATGACTTTCAGATCAACCAGAGGGTAGACTTTGTTTTTTTTTTTTTTTCTTTTAATTTCAAAGTGATGCAGGGTAGGTGAAAGGCTCGCTGGGCGAGGCATTGTTAATGCTGACTGTTAATGCAGTATAGATGATGATGTAGTATAGGCCTAGAAGGCAAAAGAAGGAAAAGATTCATTGAGCAGGAAGAGAACGGGAATAATGAAGGAAATGCCATTCGCTGCGTTACATGTAGGGGTTTTGGTTGGGAGCGGTGGTGTTGTGTTGTGCTGTCATTAATCACTGAGACTTGTATTTCATCTAACACAAGTACTGTTGTGATACAGTGAAATAACTTATTTTGGGGCATTGTTTGGTAATGTAACATAGTGAAACATGAGACAGTATTGGTCTAAACTAAAGGCACAAGAAGATAATGTGTAGCGTAGAAGTAGTAAAAAAGTAAATAAATGAAGTGGCCTGAGTTTGACACTAAAATGATTAAGATATTAAGTAGTTCTGATAGTCATATAATAGTACAAGTTTTCGTACCTACCATTTTATTCATTGATTTTATAATACTTTATGGTATGACAAATCCTTGATCCTATTATTGCTGGGTATTCATAATGGAAATGTATTTACTTCTTTTTGCTTGTTCACAAATATTATTTGACCTTGCTTGAGATTCATGGATTTAAAAGCTTTATAACAGAGAAAATTAAAATCGTGCTTTTTTTTGCTTAGATGATCACATAAAATCTCTTTATAACTGATTACAAAACCTGATGCATAATAGTATTTACACAGATGGTCAGAAGGTAAATAATAGTGCGAGGGATTGTTGCAGGGATTATGCTGTCACTTGCTGTTGTAGTTGTTTTTTTTTTTTTTCTTTTTTCCCCCCGCCCTAGAATAAGAAGGCATAGACATGTGTCAACTGAAAACTGTGTGTTTGGAATGAGGGAGAAACACACCTGGTCTCCTGTCAGCTCAGAATGAAAAATCCCCAGCGTCTAACCTGTCCCATTTTATTTTGCGAAACCACTCTCTCCCCTCACTGTTCTCCAGCTGCACCATGTTTTTCTAGTTTCAGGGACTTTCCGTGTTCCTCCTTCACCACGGACGACTCCTTCTCCAGGTTTTTTTGTGGTCCTTGGAACACTGGTCCTGCAGGCCTTTTGCATTTGTTTTTCCCTCCTCCTGGATGCTCTCCCCTCAGATGGTTGTGCAGCTTGTGTCCTCTCTTTAATCTGCTCTCTCTCCGCAGATGGTATCTTCCAAGAGAAAATGCTCCTGGTTAAGATAGCCTTACCTTCTTTCTCATGCCCTCCCCCCGTAATGTGTTGTTTTCGTTATGGCGCTGAATCCTCCCAGATGTTGACATCTGTGTTAGTTTGCTGTCTCCACCACTACAGGGCAGGGGGTTTTGCCTTAGGATCTAG
Organism: Anoura caudifer; assembly: GCA_004027475.1. Taxonomy (NCBI): domain Eukaryota; kingdom Metazoa; phylum Chordata; class Mammalia; order Chiroptera; family Phyllostomidae; genus Anoura; species Anoura caudifer. The sequence goes on from PVKU01010185.1 coordinate 26,992, forward strand.
AACTGTGATTGGGCAGAAATACTCAAATAAGTATTGATGAATGGATAAATACTTGCCTCATTAAGTTGTAATGTACAACTAAAACTAATATAAAAAATGTCAACTATAATTGAAAAATAAAAAAAAGTTTTTTAAAAGGTGCAAGGGAAGTTACTATGGAGCTGATACTTTGGAGATATGTGAATAGTGGGTTAGTTATATGCAGTGATATGTAGGATAAGTGAATATCCACACTGGAGCTCCAGATTCTGTGACCCTGTGACATAGGCTGGGAAATCATTGTTGCCCCTCTTGCAAGCCACAGTGGTTAGCCTGGTACATACTGCCCCAAACTGAGCTGATATCCAGAATAACTTGGTGCTATTCTGTGAGGCCTTGCCATTCCCCTGTTTACTGTAGTTCTTCCTTAGATTCTGTGAGCTAGTGCAGCCTGGACTCTTGGTAATAATTGCTGTTTTCCCCCTCAGGTAGTTAAAGTTTTGCGTCTGTTCCTTCTCCCCTAAGAGTTCTGCCTCATAACAGGTGGGCAGAGACAGGTCATGTGAATTCATCCAGATATAACTATTATCATAAGGTCTGAGCTGGTCTTGGTCTGTGGAATTGGGTGATGAGTGTAGACTAGCATTTTCTTGTTCTTTTTGTTTTAGGTTTCCAAAGAAGAGTAGGAGATAGGAGAAAAGTTTGCATTTGTATTTTGAAACCCTTAGTTTATTAAGAAATTTGAGTGTCTATAGATGTTTGCACATTATTACCAATGGCTAGAGAATTCATTAATTCATTTGTTTATTCAGTATTTATTTAATGAGTGCTTATCCTGTGTGGGGTATTTTCCTTACATGCAAAGGTTAATCAATCCATTTGTCAATCATTTAGTGAGTGCACACTGTGCTGTGCTCTGTAGGGGCAGAGACAGGCAAGCCCTGGCCTCCGCCCTGAAGGTGCTTGCTGTCCAGGAGAGCGAGAGCGGCAAGCAAAGAGCTGTGTGCGGAGCCGAGTGGCGCTAAGTTTTAATGGTACTTTTAGTGGTTTTTATTTAGCCCTTGAGGTTTTACAGGCATTGCATCAGAAAAACAGTTTAAAAAATCACTAGTCAAGTTCTAACAATTCCCCTAGAAAATTAGAACAAAGAAATGTCTTCTAATAAGCTTGTTTAATATTAAATTTTAATTGGAACAAGCACTCAACTTGGTTTTGAATCAGTGTCTGCAAGTCTACTCTCTTCTGCAAAATATTCATGTAGTAGAGACAGGCAAGGAGGTGGAAACTGGTATAAAAGAGACGTACATCGGCTGTGTTTCAAGGTGTTTGTATACATAAATGTATATATATTACTTTGTAAAGAATTGCCTATTTTGGGATAATACATATTGTGGTACAAATGTAGCAATATATATAATGCTTGGGGCTGAGTGTATTTGATCAGTGAAATTTGAAAACTTAAAGTCATTATTTTTGTGGTACTACAAGCACTATATTTAGAAATAATGAGAAGTAAACACATTCACCAACTTGTGGAGGAGACATTTTACTAAAATTCATAGAGTAATAGTTTGATTTTTTTAGAAGCAGATTGGACCCACTGGGAATTGAAATAATTTGAGGATTCAGTAAATGTATTCTTAGGGTAATTGCCTCAAGGGTAAACATATGAATCCTGAGTGAAGCTCAGTCAGTTTATGTGAATTAATCGAGCGAACAGCAATGGTGGTGGTGGTGGTTTTAGCAGTGGTTAGTGCACACTAGCAGCAGCGAGCAGCGCTCAGCACAGCACAGCCAGCAGCTCTCAGCACGAAGATGTGTTTTGCACAACACGTATTTGCTAAACAATTGAAGGCGTCGTATGTCCTTAGGTTTCTTTCACTTATTACTTTTAGTTCTTACAGTAGCCATATGAAATAGGGACTGGTCCCCTCATGTTACAGATGAGGAGATTGAGGTACTTGGGAATTAAAACTTATTTCAAGATCACACAGCTAGTAAGGGTTAGGATTTGAATGCAGACATGTCTGACTTTAAGCTCAGGATGGCATCATTCATTACTGTGTTCTTTATCCTGATTTCTCACTTCCTCTTTCAGTCTTACTTTAAAATCCTAGTGTGTGCCTCTGTCTACCGTCAGGTAGTGCACAGTATTGATTTTGTGTTATAGGTGGTTGGAAAGGAGAATTCCACAGAAACAAACGGCCACAAATGATTGGTGTTTGCTGGTGGTGTTGGTTGGAATCCCAGTAGATCAGATTTCCCGGGATTATTGCCTCAGCAGCATTTCCTGAGCAACGGCCCTGCCACCCACTCCCCTCACCTGCAATCTAATATGAGCCAGGAGTGAGTGAGTGGTCCTGGGAAAACTGTACGGTTTCTACAAAGTGGTTTTAAAGCTGTGCATTTTTAATAGTAGAAACTGTGTGATTAGTTCAAAAGGAGAATGTAAGTTTTAGCAGTTACTCAGAATTTCACTGAGAATCCTGTGATTCTGAGGATGTTTTTGTGGTTGTTGAGCGAGCGACCCCTGTCACTCCTCAGGGGGGGAGCCCCATTCTGTGGAGCACGGCAAAGGGCATGGCAGTGCCTGCCACCGGCGGCAGCAGTCCCAAGGTCAACCTGATGTATGGACTGTAGGTGTCAAAGTCACCAAAAAAATACGACTCACCAGACGCTAGATGGAACGCTTTACTCGCTTGGAGAAGAGGCAGAGCACCATCAGCTTCTGCAGGGAAGTCGGTTCTCTGTGGCCAGCAGCCAGCCGATGCAGGGAGATGGTCTGCATGCACCCCTCTGTGCTGCAGGCGAAGGACCCCCTTCCCTCCCCACCCACAACAGAGATGGCACGGGGTTGGCCAGGTGCCCCATGACACAGAGGCTTTAGCAGAACAAATAAATACAGGTCAAACCCAGAACAGGTAAAGATATTCCCAAGCAAAGAGATAGGACCAGTACAGGTTGTGAGAGCACATTATCTCTTTGTAAGTAAATCTGGTCCCAAAACCTATTTTTATGCGGCTATGCATGGTGACAAGCTGCATACGACTGCCTTTCCCAATACTTACGTTGTACCCGCAATATCTCATGGTTAGGAGTTCTGTAAAGGAGTTTCGCTCTATTTTTCTTTCCTTTTTTAAAAAGATATTTTATTTATTTAGTTTCAGAGAGAGGGGAAGGGAAGGAGAAAGAGTGGGAGAAAAATATAGATCCATTGCCTCTCACGCCCTCTACTGGGGACCTGGCCTGCAACCCAGTCACAGGCCCTGACTGGGAATTGAACCTGCAACCTTCTGGCTTGCAGGCCGGCGCTCAGTCCACTGAACCACACCAGCCAGGGCTCTGTTTTTCTATTTTAATAATTATTTTTGATTGTTGGTATTAGTCTGACAATGGGAGTAGATGTTTGCTTGTATTTTTAACTGTTATGTGTTACTTTAAAAGTGCTAGGTTATGTATACTTAGTGTTGTCAGTGAATCCTTACAGGATTTTCTAATGTTTTACCAGTTTCCTAAACTGTAGCACAGGGGTCTTTGCTAAGTTATCTGGGATCATGTTAAGATAGTCTAGGAGGACTGTTGGCTCTTTTTTCTCAAAACTAACCATGGAGAAAATACAGAAGTAAGAAAAAAGCATGGATCAAGAAATAACTAAAATAGCTGCGAAAACTCCAGGGGGGACTGAGGCTGTTGCCAGTTGCTGTAGGTGGGTGAGCCTGTGGCATGGGATTTCCTGAGGAACCGGGAAATCACACGTTAATTTACGTTTTTTTCCTTTTAAGTTTTGTTTTGACCTCACTTTCTCCAGTTGCCTTGAAATGATAATTGCTGCCTGCCTGCTACAGAAATGATGTCAACGGGGTCCTGTTAGGGATGCATGACAGCCCTGCTGGGGTGAGGCGCTGAGGAGAACAGGTACATGTTAATCAGCAAACCCAGGGCACTCATTCCTCCCAGGGTTTGCAGATTATGCTTTACAGAGACTGCCTTCTGCCACTGCTGCTTGTTAAGAGTATAAAGGCTAATCCCTTCCAAAGGAGTTGCCGGGTGGTAGCAGTAAAATACATGGTCAAGAGTGATTATTTGATGCCTGCGGTTCATCCCTGCCATCTTCCTCAAATATATCAGGAGGGATAATAGTAGGACTTGGGTTTTGGCCATTTTCCACAAACATTTCCAGATCTATTATATTCCAGATCTATCCTTCGGTGAACATGACCACACAGACCAAAATACTTAGATGCATGTAGAGTATGAGGGGGGACCCAAAAAACCAGAATTAATCTTCTGGAGGGCAGGCCCCTTACAATGCAGGTTTCCCCGTCTAAGTGAGTGTTCTAGGAACCTCTCTGTGTCAGGGTACCAGCTGGCATTGTTGCAAGACGCTGCATTCGGCTTCAGTGAATTGTTTTGAAGACTCTTTCAACACATTTGCCATTTCATGACAACACACCTGCCCATACCACACTGAGCATTCATCAGTTTTTTACCAAAAATGGTATGACCCCTGTGCCCCACCCTCCCTATTCACCTGATCTTGCCCTGAGTGATTTTTTTGTTTGTTTGTCTGGATGAAAAAAGATCTGAAAGAAAAATGTTTTGCTGATGTGGAAGAGGCAAAACAAAAATCAGCAGAAATACTTGAAAGGCATCAAAATAGACAAGTTCAAAAACTGTTTTGAGCAGTGGGAAAAAAGTCTCAATAGGTGCATTGCATCAAATGGAGAGTACTTTGAAGGTGACTGAAGTTAAAACATGTAAGAATAAATACACAATTTTTTATAGATAAATTCCTGTTTTTTTTTTTGAGTTCCCCCCCGTACAACCACTATTGAAAAGATAAAAGGATAAAATGAATAGTATATACTTCATGAAGCAGAATTATTGGAACAGAAGGATCACTAGTTTAAAGTAAACATAATTAAATACACTCAGAGATAAGGAGAATAGTAGTAGTATTGAGAAGTCAAGAAGAACAAAGTGGAGATATTAGATATGACACACATAGTAACTGAAGTAAAGAACTCGATAAATCATATATATGGGATGGATACAAGTGAAAAAATGAGTTAATGAACTTGCAGATCATGCTGTAGAATTTTGAAGGGAGAGAAAAGCAGGGACAGAAAGTGTGAAGAAGGCTGAGAGGTGTGAAGGACAGGGGGTAGTGCCAGCATTCAAACGGTGGGGTTCCCCGAGGGGAGGAAGGAGCTGGAGGAGGGAAAAGTATTCAGAGAAATACTGATGGTGAATTACTCACAATTAAGGAAGAACAAAGACTTCAGACTGAAAGTGCTAATAGAATACCAAGGAGAAAGGATAAGCAAAATCTCTATCTTGGTAGACTAGTGAAATTTGAGAATATCAGAGCCAAAGAAATCTAAAAAGTTTTGGAGCAAAAGAATGGATTATCCACAAATGAACATGAATCACACTAAGTTATCTTTTCAGCCCTGAGGTTCTCAGTTACTGTACATATTGGAGGTAAGGGAAATCATCTGTATAATATAGAATTTAAAGCTTATATAATAAGTGTATTAAATCACATGGTATTTGCTAACATATTTTTCAATGTAATAAGGGACACGTTTGCTTTATAACCTTCCTGATTGAAAAAGATTTAAGGTGGCTGATCACAATATATAATTTTAGGATTTTGTATAAATATTTGGAAAAAGTTGTTAACCGTTTTCATTAAAGCAGTAACATCTCTCATTTTTTTATTTTTAATTTTCTAGTTCCGCTTGAACTCATATTGGGTCATGTACTTTTTAGAAATGTCTTTTCGCAGCCATAGATATGCTATGGATAACTTTCTGTTTCTAATAATTACATATGATGCAAGTGATTTTCAGTTGCTCTTCTTCATGCTCCTAGATTTTAATTATTTAGACAGCATGTTATTATTGCTTGTGTACCAGAAAGAAGTCATATTTATTGTCATTCAGAAATTCTCTGTCCAGTAGAAATATAATGTGACAAATGTAATATAAAAATTTCTGGTATCCAACATTAAAAAAAAGTTTTAAAAGGATGAGATTAATTTTACTGTATTTTATTTATCTAATTGCACAAAATATTGTCATTCTAACACATAATCGGTATACAAATATTTTAATGAGACACTTTACATTCTTTTCTCCTTTATATAATAGTAAGTCTTCGAAATTTGGTTCGTTTTACAGCACATCTCCATTTGGACTAGCCACACTCCAAGAACTCAGGACCGTGAGTGGCTGGTAGTTAACATGTTGTCGGTGCTTTCCTAAAGCAGAGGGTGGTTCACTAGTCTGAGAATTGTTGGGTAGCTTAAGAAGGGATCTCCTTGAGTTTAGGGGGTCTTAGAACTGAGTGGTCCTGTAGTAACACATACTTCTATCCATTAGTTGTAGCTAATCATAAAAAGGAGCATTAAGAGTGTAAGATACTATTTCATGGCTATAGTTTGGGGTAGAACTTATGTTAAACACATATATTCACAAATGTTCTGAGATTGACTGATTTTACAGTTTTGTTTATTAAATTCATATAGTTCTACTTGGATGGATATCTAACAGGCAGTTCAGGATTAACATGGACAAAACTGAATTTATGATCTTTCCTTCCAGACTGGCTTCTGCTCATACTAGTGAGTGGCCTCTCTGCTCTCTTCTGCCACCAGGCCAAAAATTCCTCCTTTACTTCCAACTAGAATGCTGGTGCAAGTCACAGGCTCCTGTTGCAAGTGTCCAGTTCCTTAAGTCTTTAGTCGCCCATACTTTTACTGTGATGTATCTTTGATGAAAAAAGTCTGCTGAATACTTTTAAGTAATGTTAATGTCACTTAAAAAAAAAAAACCTCAGTGGAGATTAAGGACAAATGCATGTGTTTTTCAGTAGTTTAAAATTCTGTCAGCTGTCTGTCTGGTAGTTCACATGCCAGCACTGCTGAAGCATCTTGGTAGGACTGATTTTAGTTCATGCTGGCATTCATTCACCTCTGATTAAAATGAGCAAGCTGAGGACTAGCTTACATTTATAAGTCGGACCTGACAGCAGAACAAGAAAACCCAATTTTGCATTTGGTGCACTGTGCTTTGCCCAGGGGATCTTGTGGACTTAAATGGATACAAACATTGTATTAGAGCCCTGGCTGATGTGGCTCAGCTAATTGAGCGTCATCCTGCAAAATGAAAGGTAGTCAGTCCGATTCCAGGTCAGGGCATATGCCTGTATTACGGGTTCGATCCCCAGTCACAGCACATACCTAGGTTGTGAGTTTAGTCCCCAGTCAAGAAGTGTGTGAGAGGCAACTGATCTATGTTTCTCTTTTACATCGATGTATCTCTCCCTGTCTCTCTCCCTCCCTTCCCTCTTTCTAAAAACAAAACAACAACAAAAAACAACTCCCTCAAAGGACATTTTATTAGAGAAGCAAACTTTAACAAATGTAAAGTGCAAATTTCTCCTCTCCCCAGTTTTATAACTGTTGGTGATTCTTTATTTGCAACAAAATGCATTTTTATTTAGAGATTGGCTACTTCAAAATAATACTGATTTGCGCCTTTCTGTGTGTAATGAGATCTTTTGGAACTAACATTGTCTAACTAACAAAAAACGGGGCTTCGTTTCCTTTCCCTTTTCCTCAGATATGTAGTAAAACATGGAGGTGTCAGAGATAAAGAATGGCTATTGCTCAGACTTGTCCTTTGCTTGTCTGGTTATCCATCAAACACTATCAACTCGATTGTGCCAGAAAGTAAGAAATAATGTCACTAGAACGCCATCAGTCAAGTGTGTATCAAGGTCTTTTAAAAGTCTCAACTAACAGTTCTGATATCAGAGGATGTTTTACAAATATGATATGATAAAATGATTACTCTTAGGAAATGCATCTTTGAACAGGCTCACTTTACCCCCGTCTTCTCTCTTGATTTCATACCGTAGTACTTGGAGCCAGATGGTGTAGGTGCACTTCATATTATGTCATAGTGGTCCAGAATCTGTACCCTCAATAGCTTGCAGGAAAATACTGGGTAGGATACATTCTCTCACTAAAATGGCAGCTCATAATTTTAGGCAGTCAAAACAATAGGCAGTTGTTATAATAGCCACATTATTTTCTAAAAACCTTTCCATCTAAGTAAGGAAGGATTCTTTCAATTTTTCAGACCACCATTTCTTCTTTACCATAGGATTTAGTTATTGCCTACAACTTTAAAAATAATAGAAAAGGTCATACCTGAAAGGAAATAAAGAATAAGAAAAATATTTACCTTTCTCAGGAAAATAGAATTTTGTATGCAATTTTAACTTATATAATGTCATCTAAACTGACAATGAACTGATTTATTCCTTTATATTAATAAATTCAGAAGCTTGGATCTGTGTTCTTAAGGGGACTATATATTATTTGAAACTTCCATGAGTTTAGATATGAAAAAACATCAGAGATCCATTAGTAATTGTGCTAATTACTAATGTTTTGAGGGGAAAAAGCAAGGAAGAAAAGAAGAGGCTTTGGGAACCCGGCTGTATTTGTTGAAACATTAAAAAATGCACTTATTTAATTTTTGTCCATATTTTAGTCATATTAAATAAGTTTTGTCTCTAAATTTTTGATGAAGTAAAACCTTTTGGAAAATGCATTTTATCTGATGTTAGAATTTGAAATGAAAAGTCCAGTAGTGTTTAAATGTCCACCATGGTAAAAACAGTATACTTCTCTATTTCCTTCTCGCAGTGAATGGTTGTTAATGGATGGTTGGTTTTTATGTCTTAGTAATGGAAATTATGTATTTGTTTCTGTTCTGATTTGTTTAAAATACATTTAGAAGTTTTATAATTAATTATAAGGCTCTCATTTAAGTAGCAAACCATGGTTCTGTGTGTAATTGAAAGCGGATCAAATATTTTAAGAAGGACCTAATTATAGAAATTCTTTAGTGGAGGAACACAATTATATAACAGTCTTATTTATTTTTAAAGGAAAACTGTACGAGTACTTCATGAATAGAGAAAATTGCTTAAATTTCAGCTAAATTGAAGGAAACCAAAAATAGTGTGCTGATTATATGAGGTTAGAGAAATAGACTGGGAGGTGTAGAGGCACGTTGAGCTGTTTTTTTACACTTAACTAAAAACATTCTCTACATCTACAAAAGCAGGGTCTCTGACAGGGAGGAAATCAAGGTGCTCTGAAACAGCAAGGAAAATTAAGTCTCAGAGGCAAGGAAAAGGGCGAAGCAAATGAATACTTTTTGCGGCCTCTGTTAACATAAACATTAGCAGTGCGTTGTTAGCCATCTGCAGCTACCATCCTGACTTGCGAATTTGAGTCAGTGGTTTGAAGCTGAGCTGTGGGGGGAAACGGAAGTCTCTATATATCCTTGCTGAGCAGTTGTTTCTAGTCACGGACAACCCTCCAGTTCTTCAAGTGCGTGCCGTAGGACTATTTGTTTTGTCACACAGCAGGCCACTGTCACACAGGCTTTAATAAAGATCCTATTCGCCCCCTTTGCTCCATTCCCCATTGCTCCATCCTTACTTCCAAGTGTTCATAAAAGTCCAAATCAAGGGAAAAAGAATTCTTGTAGAAAATGAAATCATGCACTTACACATACATATCTTTTGTGTCTCTTCACTTTGGTAATTAAACATAATTGTGGGTCCTTCAACATTAATTTCAGCTTAATTGATAAACAAATTTAAGTATGGAAAAGTAGTGTGGGATAGATTATGTTGAATTTAAAGTTTCCAGCACTAGAAGTGGTACATTGTTTAGTAATATTTGGGAAGGAGATAAGATTGCCAATGTAATGAGGAGTTTATGTTTGACATTTATAATAGGAAATAGACTCAGCAGGAAGTTGAAGAATTTTGGATTATACTACTTAAAGAAGATAAATAACATACACTACGAAAGCTACTATTCTGCCTGGGCAGTCTTTTAAACATTTACTAGAAGCCTATAGATATAGTTGGCAACTCCCGTACACATAGTAGAATTTATGTGCATATTTAGGAAGCTTTATGAGAAGCTTCCACATAATAAGATTTTGCTCAAGATTCATGCTTACAACAAACAGTAAAGGAACAGTTTGGTTCTGGAAAACCTAGATAAGAATATTTCTTACATTAAATAAGAAATTGATAAATGCAAATTTAGGTAAATATGATACAGGTGTTTCGGAAGACAAAAATGACAAATGAAAATGACAATAACGAATAAGGAATTGTAGAGCTTCAGTTATTGCCTCACAAATTTATTAAATGAGTGAAAGATCTAGGAATTGAAATGATTTTTAGAAGTTTTGCATATAAAGAGTGTGGCTGAAACGGTTGTGCTGGTCGCGTGAAAGCCACTGGGCATGGCCAGTGAAGGCCAGCGAGACCCGACGCAGTCAGCCAGCTTCCCAACCCCGTGTGGGCGTAGAGACTTCAGGGGGACTGTAAGGAGTACAGTGCGGTGACATGTTTTCTGAAGCAGTAGGATAGCCAGGATGTATGGGACGAGATATAGTAGGGAATATAGAAAGTACATATAGGACAATAATGGCAATGGTAAAATAATTAAACATCAGATAGTAAGACCAAGAAGAACATGTTCCAGAATGGGATGCCAATTTTGGATAAATTTTGAAGATACATACATGAGGCTAAGAAACGTTGGTGCTCAGGGCATAAAGGGCACCTACTCCCTCTGCTTGGGTGTTCCAGATGCCTTTGACTGAACAGTTGCAAAGCCCTTGGGCACCCTGGAGGTAATATCACCTCTAGGGATATTGTGAGGATTAAAGTTTATGTAGAACTCCTAGTAGAAGACCCTGTGTGTAGCAGAAAGGTGAGGAACGCTGCCCGCGTTGCTGCTGCTCTTACTCCTCCCAACAAGAGCAATCCTCCAGGAGGACAAACAAAACATTGACAGTTTCATCTCTCGGGTGCCAACGTGAATAACAATTTGTGCTAAATTTTACTTGCTAGGTCTTTGCTTTGCTTATGAGAAGCGTAATTGTAAAATTGCTTGCTGTAGTACCTTAAAAAATTTGAACCAGAATTAGCAGGGTATTCTAGAAGTGAAATGATTTTATGGGTCTTTTACTCTGAGGGAGAAAATTCATCGATCCATGTATATTTATTACTGCACATCTCTTAATACCTTTTTTCTTGCTCAAGCAATTGTTTTACATTTCTAAGTGATACAGAGCATCAGTAAGGTGCATAGGTTAGCCTTTGAATAACAAGCTTCTTTTCACACCATAGGTTTCATGATCAAAAGTTAGCGCTGGGATGTCTGCTTGCACTATTCCCAGGTTTACTCTCTCAGTTCTTCATATCATCCAGATCCCTGAACTGGAAATATCTTGTTACCTCTGCACTGTTTAATATTCTTTGGAAATTAAACTACTTGGGCGTGTTTAGAGCTCAAATGGAATCTATGCGTTTTGCTTGACGAAGTTGCTTGACAAGGTTGGTTTTTAGAGCTTACATATTGAAACTCATGTTTGTGGCCAGCTGATAGAGAAATTTCCATGCTCTGGAGCACCGTACTGATGAAACCCCCACTATTGTGAAGATCCAGTGAGATAATGTGCATAAGAGCCCCATGAACGCCGGGAAGCGCTGTGGGCATCGAAGCACTCACCTCTTGGGATTCGTGACAGACAGCTTCCCAGCCAGCCCAGGGAGACCATGGACCTGGGGGGCAGATCTGGTTCCAAGAGCAAGGTGGAATATAGTGTGGAGTCTCACTGTTTGGGATTTGTAATTGGGATCCATCGTATTATGAAAAAATGCAGATCAAAAAGACAGAGGATTTTCCATTGTTAAAATCAATGGGATTAAAAGAGCAGCTGCCTGTGAAGTTAATTGTACTTGACATCTGCCTTAGTCTCGGTAATAAAAGTGATAGTTCTGTAGAACAACCTGTTTTCTCTAGTGCTATATATTTTTTTACTGTGGGGGTCTCTGTTTAAATAAACTGTTGCCTTTTGGTTTCAAATAATTATTTTCTCAACCTATAAATTGTGCGTCTTCTAGGATATTTGCATAAGTATAATCTATGCATCTTCGATTTAGTAGGAAAAAGGTGGTTGTTCCAGATTTTGAGTTGGTATCTTAGGGATTTATAAGGTGCAGTAGAAGCCACCCCCCTTCCATTTAGAAAAGTTTATTGAATGTTATACCTGCATCACACTTACTGACAGAAAAAACTTAATTTTCCCTGAAAGCATCCTGTCCTATACCCAAAGTTTTTTTGTATTAAAAATGCAGGTTAAATATTAGGATAGTAAAATGCAGCATATGAAATGAGGAGAATGTAAAGATATTTTGAAAGTCATTCGCCATTTGCTTTTCATTTAAAAAGACACCTTTTGGAAATTTGTTTCCACACAAAAAAACTGCATGTGGATGTGTATAGCAGCCCTATTCATACCTGCCATGACTTGTAGCATCAGAGGTGTCCTTCAGTGGTGAGTGGATAAATAAACTGTGGTACCTCCAGATGATGGAATGCTAAAGAGAAAGGAGTTATCAAACCAGGAAAATTCACGGAGGAACCATAAATGCATAGCACCAGTGAAAGAAACCAAGCTGAAAAGTCTGCGAACTGTGTGAGTCCAACCCTATAACCGTAGCGAAGAGGAAGGGATGAGTAGAGTAGGTAGAGCACCAAGGGTTCTGGGGGCAGCGAAACCGTTCTGTGCAACATCACAATGGTGGGCACACGTCATTATACATTTGTCCAAACCCATAGCACCTACAACACGAGGAGCAAACCCTAATGTAAACTGTGGACTTCGGGTGATAATGAGGTGTCAGTGTCGGTTCATCAATTCTAATAAATGTACCGCTTTCACAGGGGATATTGGTAATGGGGGAGGCTGTGCATGGGGGGGGGCAGGGGGGATGTGGGAACTCTCTGTACCTTCCTCTCAGTTTGGCTGTGAACCTAAAAGTGCTTGAAAAAAATAAAATTTATTGGAAATAAAAAACCAAACCAGAACAAAAACCACCTAAATTTGGTCTCTCCGTCATTTGTAAATATACATAAATGCCCCTGCCTTAGTATCATTGGCGGAGAGCACTGTTCTGCTTCTTGAGTAGAACAAGATTGTATGAAAAGAAGGGCCTACCTTGGATTTCTTTTAACGTACAGCTTTGATATTAATGCACATTGCCATTTCTCTTCAGTTTTGTAAGGAAGCTGAAGTGACTGGTAGAGAGTAAAAACACCAGAGAACAAAATTGAGCAATATTTTCTAAGTGAACGTTGTTTTCCTGTCATTTTTATGTGTTTTAATTTAGCCAGTATTGGGCAAGTAGTTCTGAAAGAAGGGATTTATTATTTTAAAAAGAAGTCATCCTGTTGTTCTTCATTTCCACCTGATTGAGTCACCTTTGTCTTCCAAATGTTGACTCTTTAAGAACCATTTACCGTATTTACTTAGGTAGTTATCTCTTTTTGTATTCCTGTTTCCTTACTTCATGCCCATCATTTGAAAAAAAAATTCTTTTTTCTGCAGACCCCTTTATAAAATTCTGCTTCAAAATAGCAACTGGCTGACAGCACAATCTCCTGTAGGATTTTAAGAGCGTCAGTCAGCCTCAGAGCTGGAGGCAGAAGGCTTTCCTCAGGGAACATTTTTTTTTCTTTCCACAAAGTGAAAAAGTGAAAGTCATTCATTCCAGGTTTGCAACAAGTTAAATTGAAGGAGCTGTTGGTTGTATTCATTCTCTCTCTCCCCCCCTCCCCCCTCCCTCCCTGTCTGTCTCATAAATCTATAGTTGTTTAAAATCAGTGTTATAAAACTTGTAAATCTATTGGCTAAATTCCTTATTTCTCTTTATTATCTCATTCTCACTAGGGATAGCACATATCTGACAGATATCTCTAATCTCCCATTCCATATCCAGGCAGATGCTGTTATAAATCCCATTTTCTTTCTGGATATGGCTTGGAACAAACCTTCAACATACTGCCCCAGTAAACTACTAGCGAGTGACAGCTGGACATCCTTGCTTTCTGCATAATCCCTGGGAATTTTTAGCGAGTCCAGAGCTTTACCTGATACTTATTTGCTGGTAACATGTAAATATAAATCTGTAGCTCAATAACCTCTCTTGGGCTCTAGATCCATATATATTCAGTTGCCTTTTGGATATTAAAAAGCACCTCAAATTCAGCATGCATAAAACTAATAATTTCCTTTCATCTCCCCAACCTTCTCTTCCTGTGGCTGCTGTATGGAAGTTAATGCAACTGTCTGCCCACCCGGATGTCCTCTCTTCTCCTTCTGTTTTACACATGGAGCTATGTAGAGTATCCATCCTTCATGTGTCTCACATTCCTGTCTTCCTTTCCATTACTACTGCCTCTGCCACAATTTGGTTCTTCGTTTTGGATCCCTGGATCACTCTCCTCCAACCCATTCCTCACATTGCTAGAAAATCAGTCAGTTTTTCCTTACATCCCTCCCTCCCTCCCTCCTTCCTTTCCTCCCTCCCTCCCTCTCTTGAACTATTTCAAACATAAATGAATGTAAAATGCGATAACAAACACCCATGTAGTTACCTGCAGGATCATACTTCTGAAAATTACTTTTCTCACGATAATCTAATTTTTAAGTGGAAAGTCTAAGAATAAGCTATCTTCTCTGTTTGCCTTACTCTTAAAAAGATATGAGAATCAAGCATGATTTATATCCAGGTTTTACCATCCTTGATTAGAATTGATCTTCTAATTGCTATTTGGATTTCAGTATTCTTGAAACTTTATGTCCTTTTGGGGTGGGAGTGGTTTGACACAAATGTTTTGGATTCCCTTCAAAATAACTTATCTGCCAGAAACTGCAACTCATTTATTTAGCAATAGTACCTTGGAAATTGTTTAACACAGCACTTTAATTTTCTTACTGTATAATGACAAAGCATGTTTCTTTACATCTGTCAAGTGAGTCTTATTTGAATAGTCACATTTACAATGTCTATTCCTTATTTCCTTTCTGTGAATTTTTGAAGCAGTTTCAATCTTGCCAGGTTTTTTTTTTTTTTTTTTTTAATGGATGTTCACTGTAAAAGGCTTTGAACTTTGCATGCTTTAAGATTTTAGTAATGTTGTAAAATATATATATTTAGCCGACATTTCTGCTTTATTTGTGGCTATCATTTAGTGGCCAAAAAAGTACACAAAAAGCCAAAAGACACAGAGACTAGAATGAAGGAACTATGTCATGATTGCCTTTTCAGTAGTGCCTGTTACGGTATGTCCATAACTTGGGTTTTGGATTAGCAGTTTTGGGGCTACTTGTTTCCTTTGAACCCGGGAGCTGTAGTTTAAGCTGCATTGAGTGGTAGGGCATTTGCCCTCCTTTTAAGGGAGGACTTCAGATACTCCATCAGCTAGAAATGGAGAGAGAAATGTGTGTGGCTCCTCTAGTTCACAGGTCGTATTTCCTTCTGAAAACTTTAGAAATGCAAGACCAAAAGCATCAGCATCTAGGGCAGATTTTTCTAAACTCATACTTCTATTGGAAACATTTGAGGTGAACCTTTTATTCATTTCACAACATTTATTGAGCGCCTACTGCATGCTGTACCACATGCTTTTCTTAGCAGCACGTGGGGGTGCAGTGCTACCGTAACATTTTCTGGGCAAGACAGAAAATGTTCCTGCCCTGATGGAGTTTATATTCTCGTGGGGAGAGAAAGACGGACAGATGTGAGCAATCTAGTAAATAATTACAGATAATGATAAATGTTGTGAGATACCTGAAATAGATTACTTACAGAGAGGATGCTACTTTACTAGAGGTGGTCAGGGAAGTCCTCGGAGAGGAGGTCACATTTGAGTCAAATCCCAAATGTTGTGAAGGAATCGTCAATGTAAGAATTTGGGAGTCTTCAAGACAAAGTCCATGGTTTGTGAATCTTGAAGAGAATTGTCTGGTTTTGACAAGTAGAAGGAATGAGAGGAGGCAGAGGCCTTTGCTGCGGGGCCTACCACTCCACCCCCACGTGCTGCCAAAACCCCTGGCTGATGCGCGGATTTCAGGGTGCTGTGAGTCACTTGAGCACGCTGCCCTGTGCTGTGTGGGCCCTGATCTCAGTGGCCGACCAGTCACTGCTTATGATCTGAAGAATCCAGTTGCTTCAAGAATAATTCGACAGGGTTGGCCCAGATCCTTCCAGACTCTTGTGTGTCTGTGTGTTTAATGTGCTTTTAAATCTGTGGGAAATAAAAGGAGAATCATTAGTTGGCACAATGCACTATTATTTTTTTTTACTCAACTATATGGCAAAATGCAAGATTGACTAATGATACTAATCTTTAAAATAAAATTTATTTGAGAATTAGTAATTTGTTATACTTGTCTAAAACAGCACAAACTTTGCATTAATAAATTCAGGATGCTAGATATATTCTTAATAATGAATGGACATCTTAACAGCTCACCTCTGACCTCTCCACTTCTTCAATAAGAAATGAACTATAAAGTATGTCGACTGTGTTACAGTTCCCGTGAAACAGCCCTAACTCGGACAGCCCCTTTAGGCCTCACAGATGTGACCGTGAGGGCTTTTTCTCTTTCATTCTTGGTGGTTTATGGATCAAGGACATTGCTGTTTGTTTGTTTTTTATTGTTTTTGAGAGAGAGAGAGATCAATTTGTTGTTCCACTTATTTACGTATTTATGAATTCACTGGGTGACTCTCATATGTGCTCTGGCCGGTGATCAAACCTTTGCGTATCTGGACGACACTCTAACCAACTGTGCTAACCGGCCAGGGCCGAGGACATTGCTATTTTAGAAAAAACAAACAACTAAAATATGTGGAAACCAAAGTCAACTTCAACTAGACAGTTACTCATTTTTGATTGTAGAAGAAACCAGTGATGAAATTCTTATGATAGTGTATTACTTTCTTGGAAGGCTGACCATTGTGATTTAGTTCAGTTCTGATTTTCATTTGGTTTTTGTTCCAAGCAGGGATTCGAAACACTTTAACTGTGAAATGTAGATATACTTTTGTTTTCATCAGTGAATAAGAATTACACAGTTGCAAGTTTTTGGATTTGTCACACTTTTAATAAATATTTATCAAACACCTGTTATGATGCAAGTGCGAGGGATGCACTGGCCCTCAGAGTCCAGTGGACAGAGTAGTAACCACTGGGACTCAGAGAGAAATTTGGGAAGAAATGATGGAGCCAGAAGCCTCTAAAAGGACGTTTAAATCTGTCAGCAAAAAGTCAGCAGATGGCTTTGCCTCTTTTAAGGGCTGTGGAATACTGGCTTTATTACCTCGTCTCCTTAACATGAGATATACGCTCTTTTTGAAAATATTGTTTTGAAAGTTGACAGCAACACTTTTGCAAAGCTCAGAATTTTTCTTGAAATAATTTTACTCAGAGCTTTGACCCACAGTTTAGGAATTCTTGTCAGTGATTCAAACTTGAAAATAAGATGTGGGATGGGGAAGGGGTGGAGAGGGACTTAGTCGTTGAGCACAAGTCTTCCAGAAACTGGAGCCGTGGCCGATTTCTCCCCATGCACTCGAGGCCTCCTGTTGTGTCTTGTGGAGCTGGCAGAAGCTCCATGGTCAGTCACGCTGGTCCTGGGCCTAGGGTTTCCGCAGAGTGGCCCCAGGGAGTGTTTTAGGAGAATGTCTGATGAAAGAGTAGCCTGAGAGCCCTAGGGAATTTTTTTAAAAAATTTTTATTGTATTTTTTCCATTATCATTTAGTCCCTTCCCCCCCCCCCCCCCACACACACCCAGCCCTCCTCCCCTGCCTCCTGCCCCAGCAATCACCACACTTCTTGTCTGTGTTTTAAGTCCTTCAAATGGTTTTAATTAGGAGAGTGGTTAACTTGCATTTTGAAAATTTCAGCCTGGTGTGGGTGTGGAGAATGAATTAGGGAAGAGGCAAGAATCAGGCAGAAACAACAGTGAGATGGAGCTGTATTAATAGTTTAGGAAGAAGTAAGTGAAGGCTAAGGTTAAGATAGGAGAGAGCTGAGAAAAATTTCCCATGGGGAATGAGCAGACATTTAAAAATAGTTTGCTGTTACTGAGGTGTTTTTAATTCATTTGCTTTCATTTAGAAAAGGTGATTTGGTTAGAAGGCGTGCTGTGTAGATTGACGGAAATAACAGAAAAACACAGTCCGTCTGCTCCATCTTTTTTTCAGAAAATCGACCTTTGAAATATCCAGGTAAATAATTTTAATATTCTTAGAGCATAACTTTGGTTCTGAGATATGAAATCTCTTAAACAATGAAAATAACATTTTGTAAAGAGAGCTGACATTAGCAGGTATAGGGTGTGTTAAAGTGTTTTGTTTAAAAAACCTTGATATCATTTTATAGGTCATGAAATACTAGAGTTAAAATTTCTTAGGGATACTGAGAGTCTTTTCATTGTGTTAAAATCACAGCAGACTGATTGTCTCACTTTATTGATTTTGGTCCATAACTTTGCTAGCTTCCACCAAATTGGGAGTATTTCTCCATTATTATTAATTTAGGTATGATTTAATAAAAATGACTTCATATGTGGCATATTGGTAAACATTTTTTTCACATAATATTTATTAGGTGTTTTAAAGGGGATAGTTTTATTTTGCTTGCATAATATTGAAAATTAGGCTTGATGAATTAAATGTCTGTTTTTACAAAATTTTAATTAATATATGAAATAGTTAAAGAGAGAAGACAGACACCCTACATAAAACCAAAGGGCATCTTTCAGTTTCTTAAGGAAAGTTCTCTTTTGAAAATTGTCAAATGATTTGTTAGAATACAAAAACTATTTTGACATAACAGAATCCAGAAGAAATTTATCTTTTATTTTTGTTTTGGTAGTTTAGTAAGGTTACTTCAAGCTGTGTAATTACTTGAGATGAATGTTTTTAATTCCTTTGGGTCAGATTCTCATAGCACAAGAGAACTTTTTTAAGAACGATAGGAAAATAGGTATACACAGAGCTATAATTCATATTTTTGCAATAAAGTCTACCAGAGGCTCATATTTCCTTGATTCTGCTGTGAACCTCACACAGTATTTAAGGATAAGGCTTTTTTGATTCTTAAACATTTTGTTTCCTAGGGCAATTTGGCATCGTCTTTCAACATTAAATACATTTTGTGTGTTTAAAAGACATTCTTAGTTACTTACAGTCAGGCGGTTGTCAAATGGAGGAATGCGTGCTGGTGTGTGTACCAGTGTGTGTGTGAGTGTGTGTATGTGTGTTTGCTTCTGCATATAACCAATTTCACAGTGGCTTAGCTGTCAATGCATGTCCCTCGCTCCAATTTTCATCATTCCAGGGTCGAGTGCTACAGGGTGGGTTGCTCTACATTTAGAAGTTTTTCCATTTTTATTTACAAAGAAAATATTTTCATGACTCAAGGCTTTTTCAAGAACTCAGATGGTATTCTTTGTTTTGCCTCCTTTTTCTTGTAAACTCCGTGACATAACCTATAAACTTAGGACCATATAGTTTGCTTTAATTATATAAAGTGTCAGTTTCCTATACAATTCTTTGATTCAAAGAGAAAAATGCCCTTACATGTCAAGTAGTCCCTCTCCCTTTGCTACCTGATCCCCATTTTGCATTCAGTGTTCAGACATGTTCATACTTGGCCATTGCTGTTTTTACTAACCCTACTCTTTGCTTTTAGTTAACAGCCAGGTCCTTGCCTGCCGTGCAGTCTGACGAGAGACTTCAGCCTCTGCTTAAGCATCTCAGGTAATATGAAGGCACAGCCTTGTTAATGCTTATAAATGCAAGTGCATTATAGCGAGTCAAGTATATTAAAGTGGCGAGAACCCCTTCAATGACTAAAAGCTTAGTTTTTTTTTCTTTAATTCAGTGACTTAAGATGAAGTTCTTAATACAGTGTACTTGTTACTATTGATTTTAGGGTGCTATAGAAAACGCTTTCAATTTAATAAAAGTGTGTAGAACTAGTTGCTAAGTTTAAGTTAAAATGAGTAGAGATGACTGGCTAAAGGAACATCACTAAGAATGAGCTACTTACTTAAATACAAAGCCAAGGAATACTTTGGGATCCCACATTCATTATAGCGGATAGAGGAAATAGGTAGGATTTGTTTTCCAAATGCAAAAATAATGTATCCTCATTCAAAACAAACAAACTTAGAAAAAACAGGAGAGTAAAAGGAACAACCCATTATCACTCCCCAGAATATTTCTTCCTTTTATAATGTTTTAAAACTCAGTGTTGAGATTATACTTTTATATACATTATTTTTTTCCTTTTAAAATAAAGATTGTAAGACTTTTTGTTATTAGACTGTCTTCAAAAACATAATTTTTAGTGACTATATGGTGTTTTCTTATATGGGTATAATAGAGTGTATTTATCTTTCTTTGGGGGGCATTTAGACTATTTCTGATTCTTTTCACTAGTATAAAAAATGCCATATGTATACTTTTATCTGTGTTTTTGTGTTTTTGACCATTTCTTTAGTATGGACTTTCAGAAGTAGAATTCCTTTGTCAAAGCATATGAACCATTTCAAAGATTTAAGTATATGTTTGTTAAAATCTTATTCTACTTATATTTTTGTATTATACAAGATTGCCCATGTTACCATCCTGTAACCAAGCTGGGGCAGCTAGAACAGTTGCTAATTTAATAGTTAATATAGAGATACTATTATGATCATGTACATTTCATTTATTTAGAATGATTTTAAAACATTACCGATTTTTATTCTGGGATGGGATTAACTATCTATATCTTTGCCCATTTATTGATAGCATTTCCTGATTTGTATTTGATCTTAAGTAAATACTTTCAATATAAAAGATAATAACTTGTCATTGTATTTGTTACAAACTTTTTTTCCTGAAAGGTTTTAATTATCCAACCTACCTACATTTTCAAGCTTTATGTAGCCAAGCACCAACAGTGGTTTCCTTTATGGTTTAAAAATATTTTTTGATCACTTTTCATTCATAAACTTGGATATATACTGATTTCCAGTATCTTTTAGTATTCTTTTTTTCCCCTTCTCTCCTTTCCCCACTTTCTCCACCCTCCTGTCCTGCTCTCTAGTAACTTTTCCTTCCAGACATGTACTTTTTAACTGTGTAATTGTTTTGTTGTGGCAGGGGTGGGGGGGTCAGACTACTATTTCTTCAGGACTGAATATCATAAATATTATGCCTAGTTGTTCAGTTTCCTAGAGCATTGTGTCAGTGAATCATGTTTGAGTCACTTCCCCAACCCACCCCCTTGCTCTAATCTGTTGATGCTTTTATCTCAGACTACCTATCTTACTATGGTAGTGTCTTATCTGCTCTTGACACCAGCTTTGCCCTCTCTAAAATATTCCACATAATTTCCAGAGTTACTGTACTATTCCCTGGCTTAAAACCCTTCTGTCCTCTCAGTTTCATTTTGTGTGAAGTCTGAAGTTCTTAGTCTCATGTACTAGGTTCTCTGGAAGAAACTCGGTTTGTTTCTCTAGACTCTTCTTTTAGTACTGGTACCCTAACTTCTAGTACCATCAAGTGCCTCCAAGTTGCTCTGATACAGCATGCTCTTACTCGCCTCTCTGCCCCTGTAACTATTCTTCCTTCTGTCTGGGATGCTCTTCTCCCCTTCCACCACATTTATAACCTGACTAAATTTTGTTGTCTTTTAGTACTTAGCTTATATCCTCATTTAGTGCCCATCCCCCTCCCCTCCATCAGAATCTGATGTGTTTATATGTGTTTCCATAATATCCTGTAGCTACTTCAGTATTACAGAACTTACGATGTTCTAATTGTCTGTGTACTTGTCTGAGTACTCCATTATAGTACGAGCTGCTCAAGAGCTTGTGAAGTGACTTTCATATTTGCGTCCCCAGTGGCTGGGACAGTATCTGGTACACAATACATATTCATTATGTGTTTTGTTGACTGAATGAATGCATATTATAACATTAATATTTTATTTTTACTTATGCATAGTTTTTATAATTCATAAATCATATTATGACAATGTTTCCTATAAAACCACTGGTATAGAAGATACACATTAAAAAGGCCAAATCTCACCTCTAGTCAATGCTCGATTCAGTGCGATAATGATGGATTTTCCTTCCTCCACTTCAGTATGGTAATTGTCAACTAGAATTTAGATTAACTACTGGCATGTCTCTTCGAGTCCTTGAAACTTGCACAAACTGTACATTCATTTAGGGCTTTCATTCTCCTTGCGGTTCACTTCTGCCTGGTTGCTAGGCAACCAGGGTTAGATGCTACATGTAATATGCACCAATTGGTGTTGCTTTTTTATTATTATTAAACCAAATGGTTTCTCATTTTATTACCATGTCAGAGACATCTGTATGTAGGGTGGCAGTTGATGTACATAGTTTGACACTCCCTGTGGTACAAA
The DNA here is from genome assembly GCA_004027475.1 of Anoura caudifer. Taxonomy (NCBI): domain Eukaryota; kingdom Metazoa; phylum Chordata; class Mammalia; order Chiroptera; family Phyllostomidae; genus Anoura; species Anoura caudifer. Next base: position 49,371 of record PVKU01010185.1, read on the forward strand.
GTAACCTTGTGATATGGCTTTCAATCGTATTGAATTGTCTTTTGGCTGCCTGAACACAATGCTTTTTTTTTTTTTTTTTTTTTTTTTTTTTTTTTTTTTTTTTTTTTTTTTTTGCCTTTCTTTTGCTTAGGTCAAAATAGGAATGCATACTACTTGGTTTGAGAGAGTGTAATGATAATCTTGTTAGGAAAAAATAATCATTGATTTGCATGAACTGTATAGGTTAAATGTTATGTAGAGGGGATGGACATTAGGAGGTGGAGACTGAAATCATTATTAGATCTAATTTTTAGTGTTCTGATGATCACAGTGGAATGATGAATATCATTTTAATTAAATTTGTCAATAAAACTAATTCAGGATAATGATACAAGTACTTGTAAAAATTGAAGTAGCAATACAGAGAAATTTACAAATCATTTTACAGGACTTAAATGCTTGAAGAGCTTTGGTATAACAATTATGTGGTTGGAATTTTAAAAATAGATATAATTTCTGTTCTCAAGGAATTTACAGTTTTGATTTCATTTGAGAGATAGGCATTTAAACGTGTTACAAAATTTGTAAACCTCTCTATTAAGAATTTAGCACAACGTACTTAATTTTATTAGCTGGCCAGTGTCCCTGACTGAATTGCTTCCTTAAGTAATGGGGCTGTGGCTTTCTGGCTCTGGGTCCTGTGCTCCCCGGCTCTGCACTGGCTCACAGTGGGCACTCAGGTTAGACTGAGCTTCGCATCTATCTGGGTGATGATGTTTCATTAACTAAGAAGAATAAGGAAGACAAGGAGATTAGGGAATGAATTGGATTGCTGAGATTATAAATGTAGTAGTTTCAGACATTTTAAACTTGAGATGCCTGTGGAGTGCATTGGGAGGCATGTTTAGTTGCAGAATATTGGGGAGGGGGAGATGTTTAGTAAGTAGCTGAATATAAACCACAGTTTATGAGTGAGGGGTACACCAGAGAGAGACATTTGCTAATCATCACAGTATGCCTGGTGGTTAAATCGGGAATAGTTGCGGTCACTCAGGGAAAGAGTATAGAGTGACAAGAAAAGGGGAAGTGTTTCTGAATAGAACCCAAAGAACATCAGTGTTTAAGTGACTTGTGATGAGCTGCAGTGGAAATAGGAGATAAGTTAAAAGAGAAACTAGTGAAAATACCAGGGAGGAGTCTTGAATGAAAGAGGAACCCAGCAAACGATAGTGATATCAGGTATCAAAGATACTAAGGGAAAGATTTAAAAAAGGAAAGGTAAACACGGTCAGATCCCACAGGAAAGTCGGGTCAGAACTACACACTGTCAGTTAAATTAGGCACACGCGAGCCGCTGGTGGCTTGGCCACAGCATTGTAAGGGTACAGGTGCAAGTCTGATTCCTGCGAGGAGCCAGGGAGCAGATGCGAAGTGAGGCTGCGGAGATACAGGGAGTGTAGGCGGCTCTCGATGGAGCGAGGAAGGTAAGAGTATTGTATCCTCTTTCAGTGAGCTTCACGGTTGAAGAGGTGTGTTTTTTATCTCGTAAAGTTGGAAAGATGAGCATATTTATAGATTAAGGAGAAAATGATGTCTATGAGAATAAGATGAAATAATTGAAAGGGGAAGTTTTTAGAAGAGGTAGGAGGAGATGGGATTAAGAAATCAAACTGGCAAGAGTTTACAGAGTACTTTCCAACATGGCTTTTTAGTTCATACTCAGAAAAACCCAGTGAGGGCAAGAGATGGTCACTTATCAGTGTCCCTATTTTAAAGTTTGGTGATGGAGCCTCAGGTCAGTTCACGTTAAATCCTGATTTTTCAAATGAACATTTGGACTACACTTCCCTCAAAAGAGATGAATGGATTATTTTATAAGACTTTACTATTTTTGAAAATTGATACCAAGAACTTCTCCATTGGAAGAAATAAAGTTGCTTTATGGACTTACGCCCCAATGTTATAAATTCTAAAGTGCCAGCGAGAATTTGTATAAACATCATTTCTGCTCTCCCCAGGTCACATATCATATTAGGTACGTCATCTAATGAGTCTACCTCTCCATGTGACTTCACGGGCATTCCCACATATCACTACGTTTTCCAGGATGAATTCTAGAGTGTACTGATTTTTTAATTTGGAGATATGTAAAGATCTTGAGATATGTTCCTGTGAATGTAGAAGTTTATTGTACATAAGTATTTTTACTACCTTATTGATGATGCCCTTGGGATAATATTTGTAAAGTAGTATTGAACTATCCAGGGTGTGTGTTAACGATTATTATTTTTATTTATTACGCCACAAATGTAGGGCATAAACAAGTGAGACTAGAGAGGAAAACTTGCACATCATAACTTTAGTTGTGAGATTGAGATTTTTTCCCTTAAAAATAACGCCATTCTCCTAGTGGTATCTTCCTCCTCACGCCTCCACCTCAAGATCACTTTAATAGTTGCTTTCATTTAATGTTTTTCTTAAAGGATATTTCAAAAACATGTATTTGTTTTCTTTCTTTCTGCTGCATAGAATTCCATTGTGTAAATGTACCATAGTTTGTTTTTTTTTAATCCATTCATTTACTGATGGGCTCCTACCCTTCGCGACAGCATGGATGGAACTGGAGAGCATTATGCTAAGTGAAATAAGCCAGGAGGTGAAAGACAAATACCATATGATCTCACCTTTAACAGGAACCTAATCAACAAAACAAACAAACAAGCAAAATATAACCAAAGACACTGAAATAGAGAACAGGCTGACAGTGACTAGAGGGGAGAAGGGAGGGAATTTCAAGGGAAAAGGGGAAGGGTTTACAGGAACAAGTATAAAGGACACATGGATAAAAACTAGGCGGGGGGTGGAAATGGGAGGGATGTGGGGAGGGCTGGGGTGGTAGGCTGGGATGGGAGTAAAAGAAAACTCTACAAGAACAACAATTAAAATAAAATAAATAAATCAATGAAGAATTTTACCCCTCCAAAAGTTGATAAACTAGTTATAAAAAAATGATGTTTCAAATAATGTCTACTTACTAAATAAAAAATAATAGTAAAATAAAGAAAACCATGTATTTGTTATGCTTTTGCTCCTCTCCTTACTGCTGCAGTTGAGCCCAACGATGAAGTGTAAATAAAGGATACAACAAGCTAGCAAAGAAAGTATTGCGGGCAGTAAATACTTAGACTGTGTCACGTGGGTTAATGTGTGATGTATCCTGAGTTTGTAAGCAGATGTTGATATTGACTTTTAATTTAAAGCCATTTAAAATAATGAAAGTACCTTCATTCAGTTAGTATTATTACAGACTGTTGTTGTGACTCTTTTTCCTAATGTGGTACCTTTGGTTAATATGTACCCATATAGGAATATGATTATTCCTATAAAGAATGTGCTGTCAGAGATTTCTGTATCAGAAATGCAGTCTCTGTAAGAAAGCTTCCCCCAGTATCCATAGTGGTGCAGTTCTCAGTGTTTCCTTTTTGAATTAGTTCTCATTTTGAAATCAGAAAACTGTGTGGGAATTCATGTACGTATTAGAAAAAGATTTAGCAGATAGAGACTTCCATCCATCGAGGGCTGAAATGAAAGCCTCGTTAACACGGTCCACATGCTTCAGTTGTTTGTCAGCTCTTTCTCATCACCTGTTTCCAGCCTCTGGGCAGTGCCTTGAACTAGGGTATTTATTTCCTTTTCTACATACAGCAATACCAGGCTTTTAGCCCAGTGATCATTGTGAAGGTTTTTCAGGTACCTTGTAAGGTATTAATTAATCAGAAAAAAATATATCCTTTTCCATTATTTATTGCCTTTGAATTATTTTTCCCCCCACATCTGTATGGAAAGTGTTCATGCCTTCTCTGAGATGTATTTGTCATAAGTCAGCATTTTGTTAAAGGCAGCCTAACGTGTTAAGGGCACCATAATGGATACTCTGATTAAGTACAGAGTAGGTAGATGTGGTTCCTTAACTCAAGAAGTTTATATTCTAACAGGGAAAGGAGGCCAATTTACACACACACACACACACACACACACACACACACTCACTCACTCTCACCCTCCTCCCCAACAAGGCTGTGCTGCAAAAATGCTTCTGCTTAATCAAGAGAAAGATGAGAAATCTTTCGTGAGAGGTGGTATCTGTCATTTTGTTATAAATTTAATGTCACTTCATTGTTCCTGATACAGTTTATAGGCACAATATATAAAATTTTAAAAAATAGAACAAATCCTACCTCGCTGATAAATTGCTACTAGGCTTGTGTTGTAGCCTACATATATTTTTAAATAATTACAATTAAAGTGGGTAAACTTAATTTTCATTTTTTACTTAATATGTCACAACTATGTAATAAACAATTGATTCCATGGCCTTAATTATAAATGACTTTATAATATTCAGTTGAGGATAGATATATCTACTTTTACTTAGCCCGGGGGTGTCAAACTCATTTTCACCAGCGGCCACATCAGCCTCGAGGTTGCCTTCAAAGGGCAGAATGTAGTTTTAGGACTGTGTGACTGTAACTGCTCCTTAACAGTTAAGTGAGAGCCAGGTGCTGTTGCCGGGTAGAAACAAGGTGCTGGGCCGCCCAAAACAAGGTGGAGGGCTGGATTTGGCCCGAGGGCCTTGCATTTGCCACCTGTGACTTAGCCATTCCCCTTTCATTGGGTATTTAGGCTTCTTTGGTTGAATAAGCCTGTGAAGAAAAATTGTGGCGTAGTTTCCAGCAGATGGCGGTAAGAACAAAGAGCAGCAGCAAACTAGGGATGTGTAGCTTTGAAGACACAAAAGAGTTCATTATTCTCAGGGTGTCATGGTGCCCAGATGAGAAGGCAGCAGAGTTCTTGAAAAAGTTGAAATTCAGGAAGCAGAATTTTCAACCTTATTAGCGCATCTAGATCAGAACCTTCTGTTGGAGCCGTAACAAGCTACCACAAATTTAGAGATGTAAAACAATGCAAATTTATCTTCATACAGTTCTGTGGGTTAGAAATCTGACCTGGGTCTCACCAGGCTAA
>PVKU01010186.1:0-31751 GCA_004027475.1 Anoura caudifer
TGAGTTCCAGTTTTCCTCCCATCACTATTGGTTCCCTGCACGTTTTCCTTCATATCATTTATTGAACAAATGAACAAAGCCTTCATTTGTTCATCTAATTTGTGAGCAAAATCAACCAATTCTGTGAGCATCCTGATCACCAATGCTTACAACTGTGCATCTGATAGGTTGGCTATCTCTTGGTCGCTTAGATGAATCAGCTCTGGGGCTTTGATCTGTTCTCCCCATTTGAGCCATTTTTGGTTTTGGGGGTTTTTGGGGTGTTTTTTGGTCTGGTCGTGGATGTTACTTAGTGAGGAGCGGAGCCTTAGGTGTTCACCAGGGCAGGGTAACCCAGTTGCTGGGATGTGACACTGTATGTGGGGGCAGGGTCCAAGAGGCAACAATGCCGCTTGCTCCATGCTCTCAGATTCCAGTCCCTTCCACAGCTTTCCCCAAGCAAACTGGGCCCTTCAGGTGCTGATTTCCATGTGGGTGGGCTTGTGTACGTTCTAGGACCCTGTGGGTCTCTCCAACACACTCTCCTGTGAGGCTGGGAGTCTCTCCCAGCACTTCAACCCCCACAAGTGTTTTCAATCAGTGCTTTTAGGCTTTATTTCCCAGCCTTGGGGCCATGGGTTGCACAGTCTATCTCGCTGCCTGTGTTCACCTGGTTTATCTGCACACGAATGTGTGACCGTGGTCAGCCACCTTGCGGGCCTTGCTTGGTTTGCTTGTTGCCTCCACGCACCCGGTAACCACTGCCTGTGTGCCTGGGGTGTGCCAACCACCGCCTGCGCGTCCGGGACCACTAGCCACTGCTTTTTCCTGCCAGGATCCCTCTCTGCAGGCTGCCAACTCCACCCCACTTACCGGTCTGGGTGAATCGTTGTCAGACTTCCACACAATTCAATTTTCTATCTGTTCTGGTTCTTTTTTTGGTTCTAAATTTTTGTTGTCCTTAATTTTGATTGTGAGAGGAGGCACAGTGTGTCCACCTACGCCTCCATCTTGGCCGGAAGTCTCAAAATAAGCTTTTCAATCAACAATGTTGGTAGAAATGGACTGGTACATGCAAAAATATAAAACTAGGCCAACATCTTACACCATACACCAGAATAAACTCAAAATGGATAAAAGACATAAACATTAAGTTGTGACACCATATAAGTTCTAGCAGAAAAAAACAGGCAATAAAATTTCAGACATCCCACATACAATATTTTTGCTGATACATCTCCTAGGGCAGGGGTGTCAAACTCATTTTCAACAGGTGCCACATCAGCCTCACAGTTTCCTTCAAGGGGCTGAATATAACAGTTAAGCAAGAGCTCAGCACTGCAGCTGTGTAGAAACAAGGTGCAGGGCCAGATAAAACAAGGTGAAGGGCCATGTGTGTTTGCCACCTGTGTCTTAGGGCAAAGGAGATAATGGAAAAAATAAACGAATGGGACTACATCAAATTAAAAAGCTTCTGCATGGCTAAAGAATCCACCATCAAAATTAAAAAGGAACCGACCTGACTATGGGAGAACATATTTGCCAATGATACATCAGCAGCGTTTAATCACCAAAATATATTAAGAACCCATAAACTCAACACCAGGAAGACAAACAATCCAATTTTAAAATGGGCAAAGGACCTGAACAGACACTTCTCCAAGGAGGTCAGAGAAAGGGCCCACAGACATATGAAAAAATGCTCAACATCTCTACCCACCAGAGAGATGCAAATTAAAAGCACAATGAGCTATCAGCTCACACCCATCAGAATGGCCATCATTAATAAATCAACAACCAACAAGTGCTGGCGAGGATGTGGAGAAAAGGGAACCCTAGTGCACTGTTGGTGAGAACGCAGAATGGTGCAGTCACTGTGGAAAACAGTATGGAATTTCCTCAAAAAATTAAAAATGGAACTGCCTTTTGACTCAGTGACTCCACCCCTGGGAATATACCCTAAGAATGCTGAAACACCAGTTCAAAAGAATTTATGTTCAGAGCTGTGCTACATATAATAGCCAAGTGTTGGGAACAGCCTTAGTGCTCATCAGTAGATGAATGAATTAAAAAACTGTGGTACATTTATAGAATGAAATTCCGTACTATGCAGCACAAAGAAAGATGATGTCCTACCTTTTGCAACATCATGGATAGAACTGAAGAGTATTATGCCAAGTGAAATAAGCCAGTCAGTGAAAGACAAATATCATATGATCTCACTTATAAGAGGAATCTAATGAACAAAATAAACTAACAAGCAAAACAGAATCAGAGACATGGAAACAGGGGACAGACTGAGAGCTGCCAAAGGATGGGGGGAGGGGGATAATGGTAGAAAAAAGAGATAAGGATTAGTCAAAGAATATGTATGAATGATCCATGGACATGGACAACAATGTGGGGATGGACTGTGGGAGCTGGGGATGGACAGAGGGCAAAGGAGAAAAAATTGGGACAACTGTAATAGAATAAACAAGAATTTTTAAAAAGGATTACACACTTTCTAGTATTCTGCTTCTAAGGATATGAATAAAGGGTTAGGGTCATCTAGTCCTGCTAGAATTTGCTATGAAGAGCCATAAACTATCTTTTTTGTTAGGACCAGCTGGGTCAACGGGAATGAACTGAGACTTTGTCATTAATGGTATTCAGATGTTGGCTGACTACGTGAACTGCCTATCTCCTATGCCAGAGTTGTTTTGCTCTTCAACTAAATAAAAAAATCTGTAGATTTTCTTATCCCTTATCCCCCAAAATAAAACAAAATAATGCTTTTTGTTGCTTCCAGGATTTTAAAGTGGAAAATGGTGGTACTATCCAAAATTCTTCATTTCAGAACATAATAGATTCCCTTAATAGGCTCAAGAACAAAACAATATTCTCAAAGCTCAGGGAGACTGTTACTGAGTCCAAGGGTTTTGATCAATACCACAACAAACCTTTTTCCTTTGACATGCTCTGATTTTTGTTGTTTTGAGGGAGGGAGGGGGCCAGAGGTGGAGGGAGGAAGAAGGAGAGAGACAGAGAGAGAGAGAGAAAAATAGATGTGTGCGTGCACGCACATGCAACTCTCCACCAGTATAAGTGACTGCCTGAGTTAGGAAAATTACGTTCCTGGTTCTGTATGAGGAGGGTGTAAAATGCAGTATGAAACATTAGCCCTCATTTTGTTTTAAATTACAGACTAATTTAACTGTTCCCAGAGCTTGATTTTCTTACTCAAAACTGTTTCTTGAATCTTTTGGAATTAATGAAGTATTGCTAGCTGAAGCCAATTTGACATGGTGAGAGAGATTTCAGACTGATGAAAGTTGTGCAGCCTAGTTTAAAACCAAACACTGAACCCTTTTAAAGAACAATAAACATTTTACATGCTCAAATAAAAAGCAATTTGCCAATTATTCTCAAAAGCTTTTCATATATTCACTAATTTCTCTACTGGAATAAGCCTAAAAAAATTACCCAAAATATATAAAAAGCTAAATTAATAAATATCTTCATTGCAACACCACTCTAACAGACAAAACCTCCAAACTGAAAGATTTACTAAAAGATTCAAAGACTATACTTTCAGGGATTTCTATAGTTTCTTAAAAGATTCAGTAATAAGTGGATACGAAAAAAAGTGTACTGCCTATTCAGTTAACAGACGTTAATGAAATATTCACAATAGCCAAAAAGTAGATGGACGAATGGATAAACAAAATGTGGTGTATTCATACAACAAAATACTACTGAATCTTAAAAATGAAATTGATATGTTACAAATATGAATGAACCTTGAAAACATCGAAGTAAACCAGACACAAAAGAACAAATATTGCATGATTCCATTTATACGAAGTACCCAGAATAGTCAAATTTACAAAGAAAAACAACTAGAGGTCACCAGAGGTTGGGTGCAGATAGGGAGTTACTAGGTAGAGAGTTTCTGTTTAGGATGAAGAACAAGTTCTGGAGATGTACAGTGGTGATGGTTGCAGAACGTGAATGTTGTGCTTAACACCCCTGAACTGTAATGTACACTTTAAAATGGTAGTTTACCACAAACATGAATTTTTAAGTAATCCCAAACCTTTTACAGGTTACACTTTATTACTCGATAATTTGGTGGCACTACTGTTTTTCAAGAAGGAAAACTCTTATTTGAGGGAAGTACAGGTATCAAACTTAACTATGAAAAACAAGGAGAAATACTGTCCTTCAGATTTTCAGTTATTCTGGAATTGCCAAGAATGCAAATAACTCACATGCCAACTTTCATCTCTGAGGTTCCTAAATCCCAAATATCATCTTCATTATCAGTTATCCTTCTTGTCCAAAAGTTACAGAGGTTTACAGTAACTTTAAAAAACACACAATTCAATTTCCCGATAAAAAGCAAATAACTTAATTGGATGTAAATGAATTTGCATTTTCCTTTCACCGTGAAACAAGGTGCCTCCCATTTGAACACAAGGAGAGATCTCCCCAGGTAAAGCTTGAAGCGCGCAGCAGTAGAGAGCACACCTCGAGCTGACTGCCCTACAGGTCCCCATGGCACAATCCTCAATGAACAAGGGCAGTAACTAACTGGAGGTAAAACCAGAACTCTGCAGACCGATAAAGCTTTACTCAGAACTAAGCTGAGGAAACTGCCCGGTTCCTACCCACAAGGACCGCAATGGTTCGCACGAAGCCCGTGGGCTCTCAGCGTCCCTCCGCGGAGGGAGCGCGCACGTGACCAGGACGAGCAGCGACTTTGCGCAAGCAGGACGGCCCAGTGGAAAGGCTGTGTCCCCACAGTAAGGGATGAGACTAGCAGGGCAGACCAACTGGCCTGAGCATGTCTGCCTCCCTTGGGCTCTAGGCCTCGTGACCGATGGTGCACCTAAATAAAAGCACTAGTTACACCCCGGTTCCTCCGCTCAAATAGCTGGTCGAGTACGCTCCCACTCCCCTCCTTCCGGGATCGGCCCGGGCCGTAGGCTACGCGCGCACCTTAACGCTCTGGTCGCTGGAGCAGGTCGCCATCCGCCGCCCGTGGAAATCGAAAGAAACATCATGGATGAGGTCCTTGTGGTCCGCCGCGATGCTGCGTGCCACAAACATGGCTTCCGTCAGGCTCAAGCCTTCTCCGTCTGCACCACTCGCTTCAGAGCGGACAGCCCTGGCGGAGCGCCAACCACAGCTCACTGAGACTCTTTCGATTCAGCGACTCAGCGTGCAAGGTGCGTACGTCCGGGCTGTGAGCCCCCGAGCCCCGCCCCTCATCCCATCATGCCCCTGGAAGGCTGCGGTGAGTGCGCCTGCGCCTCCTGAAGGAGAATAATGCGGGGCAGCCATTGAAGTAGGGTTGGACTTTGTAGTCCCTTAATGAAGCGAAAAGGGCTAGTTGCTAATATATGCAAATCAAAAAAAGTGAAAAAGTTAAAAAATACCATCCCCGCTCCTCCACGTTGAGTAAATATTGCTCAACAGTCCAATTTGTTTCCTCTGAGACGGTCTGAGTAAACAGAGCTAGTGGAGAAGATGGTCTTAGACTTGGTCAGCAATGGACAGGTCAGCAATGGACATCTTAGTTGCTTCCAAGTTTTGGCAATTATGAATAAAGCTACTATAAATATCTGTGTGCAAGTTTTTGTGTGGACATAAATTTTCAGCTCCTTTGGGTATGTACTAAGGACCACAATTGCTGAATCATCCAGTAAGAGCATATGTTTTTTAAGACACCACAAAGTTTTAAAAGTGGCTGTACCATTGCAGTTCCACCACCCATGAATGAGAGTTCCTATTGCTCCGCTGCATTTGGTGGTGTCAGTGTTATGGATTTTGGCAATTCTAGTATATAATCTAGTATCTCATTTTTTTAATTTGGTGTTGTCAGTAGCATTTGGTGGTGTCAGTGTTACGGATTTTGGCAATTCTAGTATATAATATAGTCGTATCTCATTTTTTAATTTGGATTTCCCTCATACCATATGTGGAGCATCTTTCATATGCGTATTTGCTACCTGTACCTCTTTTGCCCATTTTTTAATCCAGTTATTTGTTTTTATTGTTTTACGATTTCTTTGCATATTTTGGGTAATAGTCCTTCATCAGATGTCTTTATAAACTACTTTCTCCCAATCTGTGATTTGTCTCCTTATTTTTTTACCATTTCTTAAACTTCCATAATTATTATAAGATTGTTTACTGTAAGAAATGTTTTTAAAATACAGGTATACAGAGAGTAAAAAGTTAAAGTTCCTTTTTACCATGCAATCTAATCTCCCTGCTCAAAGAATACAACTGTTACTGGGTACCCCTCCACATGTTTCTATGGATTTACAATGTACAAAACATTTGTGTATACCTAGTATCATAAAGTTTGTATTTTTAAAAATAAATTTGCAAAAATAAATTTACAATACTATGCCAATTTTTGCTTTTTAAAAAATATCCATGTCAGAATGACTGTATAACTTTATAAAGTTTTTTTTCTTTTAAAAACATAAAAAATAAAGCTAAATAAAAAATATCCAATATGTCTTGGAGATCCACATTCTCCAAGTTCATTCTTTCATTCTTTTTAACATATGCATTACAAAATATGAAAATGTGGTCTATTTAGTCATTCTCCTGTTAGTGTACGATGTAAAGATCACCATAGGCATGCTTTATTTCTTTATTGATGTAGGTTTTATTATATGTGCTTATGTTTATATTTTTCCTTAAAAATCTATTTCACCAAGATGTTTATCAATATAAAGTTATATATTGTAATTTCTAACAAATTTTCTTCATAACTGATGTAATGCTTTTTTCCATTGTTTTTGTTTTCCTTTTTTCTTAACATTTTACTCTTTTTAATTAAGTAAAATATACATTTCAAAATCTACACATGTCATAAGTATCGAGCTCACAGAATTTTCACAAACTGAATATATCCATGCAACCATCAATGGATCAAGAAGCAGAGCCTGACCAGCACCCCAAACTCTCCTTGGGCCTCCTTCTGGTCATTATTTCCTCTGCCCCAAAGATAATTGCTGTCCTCATTTCTAACAGGATATATTAGCATGTGATGGTTAATCTTATATGTCAACTTGGGTAAGCTATAGTGCCCATTTGCTCTAACACTGGTCTAGATGTTTACACATTATTTTGTAGATGTGATTATCAATATTTATAGTCACTTGACTTTAAGTACAAGAAATTATACTCAATAATGTGAATGTGCCTCATCCATTCAATTAAAAGCCTTAAGAGCAAAGAATGAAGTTTACCTGGGAAAAGAAGGAATTCTGCCCTAAGAATGTAATACAGAAATCCTGCCTGAGTTGCCAGCCTGCCAGTCTGCTCTATAAATTCCAGACTTGTGAGCCCCCACAGTTACATAAGACAATTTCCTGAAATTCCCAAATATATAAAAATCTCCTGTTGGTTCTGTATCTGTGGAGAACCCTGAATGGTAAAAAAATTTGATACCAAGAATGGCTCTAAAAGAAGAAAATCTTTTTTTTTTTTTTGTCATCCCCAACCTGTGTTTTGCCCAGAGCCACCTTGCCTGAGCTATAAAGCCATATGAGGTGGCTGCTACTTGTGCTGGGCTTAGACATTTCCAGGCAAAGCCAAGCTGTGAGTCTCAGCTGGCTGTTGTTAGTGCCAGGCTTGAGGCCATTTAGCCAGTGGTATGGGGCCTGCAGGCTCACTGGGGCTAGCTGTTGCTGTTTTAAAGGATTCAGGAAGTTGTGAAGCATAAACCAAGACCTGCCATTCATGGAAAAGCCACTGTTAACATCTGTAAGTTGGATGACACAGAGCCTCAGGGGATCTCCAGAGTGAGGCAAACAGTGTTAGCCAGGTTGATGGAGTCTCAGCTATGGCATCAGCCTGCCAACTCTGTGGCTGGACGGGGTGAGGGTTCAGAAAAGAAACAATGGCTTCTGCTCGCCTTTCTGTCTCAAGAGAAAGCTGTCCCCCAACTCTCACTTTGATGTCTGGTACTTCAGTTTCTCCTGTATGCCACTGGTGCCTTCCAAGCAGCTATCCTGGTGCCGGAGCTCAGAGGGAGTGACTGAGTAGGTGAGTCCATATGTGGGTTCTTTAAGAGGAATTGTTTGGGGCTCCAGAAGTTTCCTCTACCAACTCAGACCCTACTGATTTTTGCAGCTAGAAGTTCTGGAGACTTATATTCCTGGCACTGGAACCCTGGACTGGGGGTGGGGGCCAGGTGTGGAGCTGGGACTTCTCACTCCCAAATCTTTTTTGTTTTAGTTTACTCAGGCTACCTTTTATTTTAATTATTTTTAATATATTTTATTGATTATGCTATTACAGTTGTCCCATTTCTCCCCCTTTATTCCCCTCTGACCTGCACATGCTCTCCCACCCATATTCTGCCCCCCACACACACACCTTTAGTTCATGTCCATGGGTAGTACATATAAGTTCTTTGGCTTCTACATTTCTTATACTATTCTTAACCTTCCCCTATTTATTTTCTTCCTACCATTTATGCTACTTATTCACTGTACCTTTCCCCCTATTCCTCCCCTCCCCTTCCCTGCTAATAACCCTCCATGTGATCTCTATTTCTGTGAATTGGTTCCTGTTCTAGTTGTTTGCTTAGTTCATTTTTGTTTTTGTTTTTGTTTCAGGTTTGGTTGTTGATAGTTGTGAGTTTGTTGTCATTTTACTGTTCCTAGTTTTGATCTTTTTCTTAGATAAGTCCCATTAACATTTCATATAATAAGGGCTTGGTGATGATGAACTCCTTTAACTTGACCTTATCTGGGAAGTGCTTTATCTGCCCTTCTATTCTAAATGATAACTTTGCTGGATACAGTAATCTGGGATGTAAATCCTTGCCTTTCATGACTTTGAATACTTCTTTCCAGCCCCTTCTTGCCTACAAGGTTTCTTTTGAGAAATCAGCTGACAGTCTTATGGGAACTCCTTTGTAGGTAACAGTCTCCTTTTCTCTTGCTGCTTTTAAGATTCTCTCTAAAGGAAGAAAATCTTAAGGATGAATTTTCTGAATTGGTTCTGTGGTCTTTGCAATTGGTTCTCTAATCTGATTCAATTTGAAGGCACTAATGATTTTATTTCCAGTGATAAAGTGGTCACTAATGTCCATGGCATTAGGAATACCCAAAATATCAATAATGGATATTCCTAATCAAATATTTACAAAATATTTGGACTAAGTACATGTCCACATTTTGAATGAACATATATTTAGTACCCTAGAACATATTTGTTAAACTAATGAGTATAATGAGATTAGCTGGTTACTCTTAAGGAAAGAAAAAGATGAACTCAAGACTTCAAATTCCTAGCTCAAACACCATATAACTGACTGGAAATTTTCTGTTTGCCAAAAAAAAATTACTTGTTTTCTGCTACCACAGAGCTGAGATGTCTCAAAATCAAATCCAGAGTCTCATCCTACAAGTGGTTAAATTCCCAGCTTCAGAAGGAAGCTCTGCTATTAAAATAATGGCATGGATTAGAAAAAAAGAAGATTCTAAAAATTAGAATGGGGACATATGATCAGATCCTGATGAAGCTGGGGACATTGAACCTAAATTCTCTAAGTCTCTTTTGCCAGTAGAAGCAACCCTTCTACCTCTATCTACTTCACTCTGCTTTGCCTTGGAAGCCTGTGATGGCCTCCTCTGAGGAAGTTGCCTTACAAGATACTGCTGATTTTTCTCAGGACTCACCACAGGCACCCCTCTTTGCTTTTAGAGCTATAGGAAAACCCAAGTCCCAGAAAGTCCCAAAAGGTGAAGTACAAAGTTTGACCCCTGAATAGGTAAACTATACTCCAAAAGAACTGCATTATTTTTTTCAATTTAAACAGACATAATTCTGTGGAATATGTATGGAAATGTATATTAAGGGTGTGGGAAAATGGTGGAAGGTAACTAAAATAGGATCAGGCTGAATTTATTGATATGAAGCAACCAAACGCAGATTCTGGGTTCAGTGTTATAACTCAAGGGGTTAGAAAGATCTCAAACTGGCTTATTTGTCTGGTTGGTTGGTTGATTGGTTGGCTGAAATATGTTCCAAAAGGTGGCCTACACTAAATGAAGTTGAAACACCAGACTTGATTTAGTGTACTCTAACAGGAAGGATCTAAAGGCTTAGGGATGTTGAAATATTAGAGTAGATTTATCATGTAAAACCTCACTCACTCTGGGAGGTTACAGAAGACATACTTTTCACCATGACAGAAATTTGTGAGGGGAGTCCCAGTATCCTTGAAGAACTCCCATGGTCAATCTTCACTACAGGTCAGGAATTACAGTAGGAACTGTTGCCACTGAGCTGGGATTTTTAAATGCAACAAGAATAATTGGATCCCAGGATTGCAGGATAATTGCCAAAGACAAGGTGGGCCCAATTAAGATGATGAATATCAGATTCAAAGCAGTAATCAAAATAGTTTTACTGGCAGAGACCTATGGCATTAGCTAGGTGATCATGGTGTCCCTAGAAAAGAATAGATGGGCAGCATACAAATTCACACTTGAATTGTATAAGTGGAAGAGTTCTAGACCAAGTGCACAAAAGCCTTGACTCATAAAAACAAAGTCATAGCCTTTTATCAATTCTAGCCTCGAGCAAGTTTAGAGACCCAGAACCCCTTGAATAAATGGAAAGTCAGATCTCTTCGAAGAAGGGTCCTGACCACCGCCAGAAATATATACTGTTAATCTTCCTCTTAGCCTTTCCTTGGAGACCTAGGGCCTTTCGCCATACTTAACATGCTTTGGGGAAAAGAAAATAATTAGACTTTTAGGAGATACTGAACACTAACTCTAAGCTGACAGTAATTTCCAGAGACCCAAATCATAACTTCAGTTCACCAGAGTAGGGGCTTATGGAGATAGGTGATCAGTGGAGTTTTAGCTCAGGTCCATGTCACAATGGGTCTTGTGGTCCCCAAACCAATCCTGTGTTTATTTCTCCAATTCTGGAATGCATCATGGATGTAGACACATTCAGCCACTGATAGAAACCCCACCCCAGTTTCTTGGCCTGGGGTGGGAGTGCTATTATGTTTGGAAAGTCCAAGTAGATGCCACTAGACTGTCTCTATCTAGGAAAATAATAAACCAAAAGCAATATAGCATTGCATGTTTTGCAGAGATTAATAGTACCATCAAGGTTTTAAAGGATACAGAGGTACCATAGCCCCATTTAACTGGCCTATTTGGCCTGTGTAGAAAACAGATGGATCTTGGAGAATGACAGTGGATTATCATAAACTTACCCAGGGAGTCACTGCAATTGCAGTTGCTATACCAGATGTGGCTTCATTGCTTGAGCAAACAAACACATACCCTGGTACCTTGTTTGCAACTATTGATCTGGAAAATGCTTTTTCCACAATACTTGTAAATAAAGACTTCTACCAGAGGCAGTTTGCTCTCAGCTGGCAAGGCCAGCAATACACTTTCACTGTTGTATTACTCTGCTTGGACTGCCATGATAAAATTGATAAAGTACCACAGTCTCAGTGGCTTAAACAACAAAAGTTTATTCTCTCACAGCTCTGGAGGCTAGAAGTCTCAGACTGAAGTGTCAACAGATTTCATTTCTGGTGAGAGTTATCTTCCTAGCTTGCAAATGGCTGCCTTTTCACTGTGTCCTCACATGGCCTTTTGTCTGTGCACTCAGAAAGAGAGAGGTAGCTGGTATCTCTTCCTCTTCTTATAAAGACACAAGTCTTATTAGATTAGGTCCCACCCTTATGACCTCTGTTAACCTTAATTACCTTTCTACAAGGCCTAAGTACACATACAGTCATATTGGGTCACCCAAAATTTGTATGTTGAATCCCTAACTTCCAATGTAGTTGTGGTTCCAATTGCAGCTACCATATCAGATGTGACTTCATTGCTTGAGCAAATTAATACATATTCTGGTACCTGGTATGCATCTGTTGATCTGACAACAGCTCTTTTTTCTATATCTTTAAATAAAAATCACCAGAAACACTTTGCTTTCACCTGGCAAAGCTAGCAATACACCTTCACTGTCATACTTCAGGGTTATATCAACTCTCCAGTCTTATGTCATAATTTAATTCACATGGATCTTGATTACCTTCCCTTCTATAAAATATTACAGATCTCCATTACATTTATATATTATGCTGATGTCAAGATACTCCTTATAAAATGAACCATAAATTGTTGCATCTAACTCTTCCTACAACCAAAAAAAGAGGCACAATACCTAGTGAGCCTCTTTGGATTTTGGAGGCAACATATTCCTCATTTGGATGCTACTCTAGCCCATTTACTGGGTGACCCAAATAGCTACTACTTTTGAATGGTGCCCTTAGTTCCCACTCTTGCTCTACTACCTTCTCTGTTTCAAGCCCCACTATGGCCTCATGGGGAATTCTCTACAATCAGTTCACTAAGGAAGACAAAACTCGAGTGAGGTTTATAGATGGTTCTGCCTGATATGCAGACACCAACCAAAAGGGTACAAATGAAGGATTACCACTCCTTCTTGGGACTTCCCTGAAGGACAGTGATGCAGGGAATTCTTCCCAGTCTGCAGAACTTTGAGCAGTGTACCTGGTTGTTTACTTTGCTTGGAAAGAGAAATGTCCAGAAGTACAATTACATACTGTGGCTTGATGGTCAGGGACTTGGAGGAACATGATTGGAAAATTGGTGGATAAACCTCTCTGATTGGGGAAAAACATGAAGATGTTTGTGACCCACGTGAATATTCACCAAAGGGTGATCTTAGAAGGAGGATGTTAATAATCAAGCAGATAGAATGACTCAGTCTGTGGAGACAAATCAGCCTCTTTTTTTTTACCTACTCCTGTCATCACCTAATGGGCACATGATGGTTTTAGGGATGGAAGTTACACATGGACTCAGAAATATGCATTTCCTCTCACCAACACTGATCTGGCTACAACTGCTGAGTGCCGGATCTGCCAGCAGCAGAAACCAAAACTGAGTCCTCATTATGGCAGCATCCCCAGCTTCATCAGCCAGCTACCTGGTGGCAAGTTGATGACATTGGACCACTTCCATTATGGAAGGGGCAGCTGCTGCTGCTTCTTCTTCTTCTTCTTCTTCTTCTTCTTCCTTCTTCTTCTTGACTTTATTTATTATTTTTAGAGAAAGGATAAGGGAGAGGGAGAGAAAAATCGATGTGCAAGAGAAACATCAATCAGTTAACTCTTGCATGCCCCCGGCCTGGGACTTGGGCCACAGCCCAGGCATGTGCCCTGACTGGGAATTGAACCAGTGACCTTTGGGCTCACAGGATGTTGCTCAGCCCACTGAGCCACACCAGTCAGGGCAATGTTGTATTCTTATTGAGAGAGACATTTACTCTGGATATTGATTTCCTTCACTGAATGCAATGCTTCTAACAAAATTGCCATAATGGACATACAGAATGCCTTGTCCACTGTCGTGGTATTCTACGCAGCATTGCTTCTGCTCTAGAAATTCACTTAACAAATTAAGTATGGCAATGGACCTATGCTAATGGAATTCACTGGTCTTACTGTTTTCCACCACACTGAAGCAGGAGTCTTGATTGAGTGGTGGAATGGCTTTTTGAAAGAGTCAGTTACAGTGCCAGCTAGGAGGAAATACACTGCTGGGCTGGGACAATGTTCTCCAAGAGGATGTATAAGCTCTGAATCAGTGTCCAATATATGGTGCTGTTTTTTTTTCCCCCGCAGCCAAGAATCAATGGGATGGAAATGAAAGGAGCAGTACTCAATATTAACCTGATAGCAAAATTTTTGCTTCCTGTCCCATGATTGTATGCTCTTCTAGTCCTGAAGTCTTTGTTTCAAAGGGAGAAATGCTCTCACCCAGAGACACAACAATTCTATTGAACTGGAAATTAAGACTGTTGTCCAAACACTTTGGGTTCCTCATGTCTCTGAATCAGCAGGAAAAGAAGGGAGTTATGCTGTCTGGGGTGATCGCTCCTGACTACTAAGATGAGATTGGGCTGGTCCTCAACAATGGAGGTAAGGGAGAGTATGTTTGGAATATAGGAGATCTATTAGGGTGTCTCTTAGTATTAACATGCCCTGGCATTAAGATCAGTGGAAAACTTCAACAATCCAATCCTGTCAGGACTACTAATGGCAAGGATGAAGGAATCACTTTCAGCTGAGATGCTTGCTAAAGGCAAAGGAAATGTAGAATGGGTAGTAAAAGAAGATTATTATAAATACCAGCTACAACCACATGACCAGTTATAGAAATAAGGACAGTAATTGTTATAAGTATTTCTTCCTTATTTGGTTTTAAATACGTTTACATGTGTATGTGTGTGTGTATAATATCTTTGTCTTCTTCCCCTCTTATTCCTTTATTACATGACATAAGATATATTAACTTTATATACTGGTATTTAAGTATTGTTAATTTCATATTGTAATATTTAAGTCATGGGATATGAAGGCTAAGAGTAAACATCATTCAAGAACTTTGCATCTCTGCAGGAGAAAGTAGGTATGTATACATGCCCAGTTGTGTGTCAACTTGGCTAGGCTATAGTGCCAAGTTGTTTAGTCAAATACTAGTCTAAATGTTGCTGTAAAAGAATTTAGCAGATGTGGTTAACATCCATAATCAGTTGACTTTAAGTAAAGGAGATTACCTTCGATAATGTGGATGGGCCTCATCTGTTCATTTGAAAGCCTTAAGAGCGAAGGCTAAAATTTTCCAGAGGAAAAATAGGAAATCTCTCTCAGGACATAACTACCAACCTGTTGTACAAATTTCAGACTTGCCAGCCCTCACAATCACATGAACCAACTCCTTAAAATGAATCCCTTTAAATATACATCTTTTAAATACATGCATTTATATGTATTACTACATATTTATAAAATTTTCTGTGTATAAAGATATTTAAATATATATATTTAAAGAGGAATTTAAATAATATACATGATCTACTGGTTCTGTTCCTCTGGAAAACTCTAGTACAATTAGTTTTGCCTGGTTTCATACTTTATGTAAATGATACAATATACTTGTATGGCTTTCTCCATCTAGATTCTTTCCCTTATTATATTTGTGATATTCACCCCTCCTTTGCATGAATCACTTCATCCCAACCTGAATGAACTGTGGGAACAGACCATCTGTGCCACCTAGAGTACCTCGTTCAACAGTAGCCTGTAGGTGGCACTAAAATATCACATATAGAACTTAGAAATACCCTTTAACATTGCAGATTTGTGTTGGCAACATCTGAAATTTTCTATAGTCTGTAATAGAGTAAAAAGCATATCATCAAATTGAAAATGAAATTTCATTTTTCCAGATGCAGTGCTAATTGGCTCAATAAACTTGAAGTGTTCAGGACTCAGAGGCCTTGACAGAGTAGACTGTGGGGTGGTTTGCCCTGAGTCAAACACTAGGCCATGTCCATGACTGGAAGGAAGTGTCTGCTCTTAAAGACACCCTACTTGTAAGCTAGCAAGTTAGGGTGTCCAAGTCCATTATGGATGCTTGCAGAAGCAGTGTTACTGCTTAAAACCATAGCAGTAGCAAGAGCAATGCACATTTTCTTGAGCTGTTTCTCTGACCTCTAATATAACCAGGCAAGGTAACACCAGCACACACAGGAGGTTGTAATTCAGAAGGATCTCTGAACATAAAGATTCTGAATATTTGATAATGAGCAGTAAACCTACCTACCCCTTTGTTCTGGTGGGAGACACGCTATCTTCCAAGGGTATAAGCAAACTGCCTTTTGCTCTGGAGAAAAACAATCTCTGTCTTCTAAGGCTGTTTATACAAATATTCTTGAAAAGATAATCCGGAAATAACAGAAGCCACCACCTTGCTTAGAAGACATGCAGAAAAATGACAGACCCATGGAGAATCATCTTGCAACAGGAAGGTGAGGAAGGTTCTCTCCCATCTGAACATTTGAAGGAGAAAGAGGTGCTCCTTTAGAATTGGAAAGAAGCCTGCAGAGTTTCATCTCTGTTTCTAAGCATTGACATCAGTTTCGGGGGCCAAAAGGCTGTAATATAGGAAGTGAGGAACTATCTTGCAGTTTTAGCCCCTTGTGGCATCCACTCCTGAACATTTGAGAAGGTAGCATTCTCCCTCTTATCACCCTGCAGCTAACCTGCTGGAGAAAATAGTCGTCTGGACTTCCTTTGCTTCTCTGTTCCTGAGCTTTGGAAGGGGCAGTCTGTCTAAGACCCCAGGGCAAGTTTTCCTTTCTGGTTGGGGCAGAAGCAGAGAAAGAAGATGGTACATTGTGACTCCAGCAGAGAGAAGCAGCAGTGGTACTAAGAAAGGCCGAAGTATGGCAGAAGCCCAGGAAGGCCACCTTCCTGTGCAGGTCCAAGTAAAGCTTAATGAAAATAAAGATTGTTTCAGAGCACTGGCTAGGCTTTAGAGAGAAACCGTTGCTAATAACCCTTGCAATTAATCCCTGCCTCTCTCTTAGTGTATAAGCAACAGCATTAAGGGATGGATTGAAAGACCTATTCTCTTTCCTGAAAGGGTTCAGAGGGCAGTTTTGGATTGCAATGCCAAGGTCTGCATTTCAGTACTGAGATGCTTGTAGTTGTTGAATATAAGGGAAGGGTAGATTTTCCATGGTTACTTGGATCTTTACTTTCTTCTATAATTTGTGTTATGTATTAAAAGTATATAATAAGGGTAAAATGATAGGCTACTGGACTTCTATTGGTTGAAAGGACCTCAGAGATGACCTAGTCCAATAGTTTCTTAACTGAAATGCTGGGCCTGCTCAGACTTCCATGATGGGCTTCAGGGGCCCAACCTTCTTCTAGCATGACACATTGACCCTCTGGATGATTGTCATTTGACAAGGGATCAAACAGAACAGACTGGTCTTGGAATATAGCTAATATGAGGTAGGTGTGGAGCCATGAAGCTGGGCTGGGTGGGATAGTGGCCTTGAGTGGGATGAGGGATGAGGCACTGCGCAATGTGGGTGTCCAGAAGTGACTGGCAGCCTTGGTGTCCTCAATCATGACATGCAGGAAGGAAACTTGATGATGTTTTATGCTAAGAATTTAAGCAACAAAATAGAAAGCAGTTAAGTATCTCTATTTAGATTGGTTTGGCTAGAGGTTGAGGTTCATGTTGTGAGTCATAGGGGAAAAGAATGCATAGACAAGATAAAACCCCGAGTGACAGAGGGAAACAACATAGAAAAGTGGTACTTGAGGAATGTTCATCTGGAGGAAATTAGAAGAATGAGAGAGTAGGAAAGGAAGATCACTTTCTTTCAGAGCATATTTTTCCTGGCACTCAGTAAGCCCTCAAAAACATTTGGCAAGGCAGTGTGGGGAGAGGAGAAGAGAAGGGAGAGGGGAGAGGAGAGGGGGGAGGAAAGGAGAGAGAAAATGCTTATAGTAAGGGCACTATGATGGGTCCTATCAACACACATTGTTCTAAGAATGAGCAGTGGTCACTTCCAATCTTTATATAAAAAAAGAGGTGAGAATATATGCCTTTACAAATACTCTTTACTACTACTTTGAGTAACATTTGTACTTCCTCTCCTCCTTATAACAGAGGGCAGTTACTGTTAAGTTTTCACATTGTAATGGGGCTTGTTGTACTGGGACTTCAGAAAGGAAATTGAGTTTTCTGTTAATGCAGTCACTACCCTAGGGCCTGGTTATTTGGGACAGCTGACGTGCAATGCTGTAGTCTAGGGAAATACAAAATATTTTTTTGCAGGTCACTTTTAAGAAATAGTTTGAGGTGGCTGTGGAAACTTCCTAAGCCTTTTGGGATTCAACATTCTAGGTGAGGAGTTAGTCTTCTCTCTTACATCTCAAAAATGGCATTTCGAACAGCACAGTATGGCAAGCCCCTCACCTATGTCTACAACCTAACCCCAAGAAACTATGAATAAGTTTCCTTTCATGGTAAAGGAACTGGGCAGCTGTGGTTAAATTAAAGGTCTTGAGATGGGGAGGTTACCTTAGGTTATCCAGATGGGTCCAATGTCATCACAACAGTCCCTATAAGGGGGATGCAGAGGGGTAAGGGTCAGAGGAAAAGGTGATGTGGCAAGATGCAGAGATCAGAGTGAAGCAGCCACAAGACAAGGAATGTGGATGACCTCTAGAACTGGAAGAGACAAAGAACAGGCTCCTGGAGCCTCCAGAGAAACAAAGTCCTTCTGACACCTTAATTTTAGCCCTTAAGACTCATCTTGAACTTCTGACCTCCAGAACTTTAAGAAAATAAACTTAGGTTGCTTTAAGGTACCAAATTTATGGCAATTTGTTACAGCAGCAATAGGAAACTAACACATACAACAAGCACTGGGTTCTATGGAAAGATGTTACATAAGCCTCTCCCTCCATTCAAACATCTTTTACCAGCCTGGTGCAAAAGGTCCCAAACTTTGCTTTACTTTGAAGTCATGAGGAGAATTTTTGAAGATCATCATGCCTAGGATATGCCCTAAATTAAATGAACCCGAATCTCTGGGAGTAGCACCCAGTCATCTTTATTTGTATGTACATGTGTAAATAGAGAAATAAAATGTCCTTATCTTAGGTGTTCAGTTCAAAGGTTTTTGCAATTACATACATTTGTGTGACTACTATCCAAAACAAACACAGAACACTTCCAATACAATAGAAAGTTTTTTATTGCTGAGTAGCATTTAATTATATGAATATATCATAATTTAGTTGTTCATTTTGATGTTGATGGAATTTTGGATTGTTTATAGTTTGGCACTGTTATGAATAAGGCTATGTAGTGATTTTTTTTCTTTTTATTGAATTTAGTGGGGTGACACTGGTTAATAAAATTATACAGGTTTCAGGCGCACAATTCCACAACACATTTGTACACTGTATTGTGTGTTCACTACCCTAAGACAAGTTCCCTTCCATCACCATTTATCCCCCCATATCCTCCTCCACCTCCCCCACCACCCCCTGGCAATCACCACACTCTTGTCCATGTCCATGAGTTTTTTTCTCTTTTTTGCTTACTCCCTCCATCCCCAAGCTATGTAGTGGTTTTAAAGCATGGCCACAAAATCTTTGATACTTCTTCAACAGAAATGGTCTCCACATCCTTTCTTGATGGAGCTGGGCAGTCTTGTGACTGCTTCACATTGTGGAACTGTGCAAATGATACTATTTAGACCAAATCGTGTCCCCCAGATTCATATATTGAAGCCCTAACCCCCATGTGATTCTATGTGGAGACAGGGCCTGTAGAGAGGTAATTAAGTTTAAATGAGGCACTAAGGAGGGGGGCCTTATCCAAATAAAGCTGGTGTTCTTATAAGAAGAGGGAGAGAGACTAGGGTTCTCTTTCTTTCCCTGCGCACACACAGAAGAAAGGCCATGTGAAAGAACACAGTGAGAAGGAGGCCATCTGCAAGCCAGGAAAACTGTCCTCACCAAACACCAACTCTTGATCTTGGACTTTCCAGCCTGCAGAACTGTGAGAACATAAATATCTGTTATTTGAGGGCTACCCCCCCCCCATCTGTGGAGCTTTGTTATGGCTACTGTAGCATACTAATACAGACATTATGATACTTGTGAAGCTATAATATAAAAGGCCATGAAGCTTCCCAAAGCTGGGAAGTTCTCTGGGAATACTAGCCTTGGGGGAAAGCTTGAGCTCCCCTGGAAGAAATCTGGCTATCCTGAGACCACTATGCCAAAAAGGCTACTGTAGACATTTTGGTTGAAAGTAACCACCAAGTCTAGACTTCAACTTCTCAGCCAGGAGGCCAGAGGTGAGTGTGCTAGTCATTTGGGAATGGCTGTGTCAGACAAAGGCCAGGTGGGACAGAGAGGAGCTACTCCACTGTGCCCCTTCTCAATCCCTGACTTTTCTAATTTGTGAGCATGAAAAATGGTGGTTGTATGCCGCTGACTTTGGGGTAGTTTTTTAGTCATACTGGATAACTGGAATAATGTTGTTATGAGAATTCTTGGAGAAGTCTCTTTTTTGAACCTATTCATTCCTTTCTCTCTATTAAGTATATTGTAGTAGAACTACTAGGTTGAAGATTAGATGTGTTTTGACTTTATATGAATTTGCCACAGTTCTACAGTATAGTTGTACTAGTTTACATGCCCAACAGCCATATATGAGGGTTTCAGTTTTACATTTCACCAACATTGGTGTTATCAGTCTTTTTGATCACTGCTCTAGTGGGTGTAAAAGGACATCTCATTAGTCCTTTTATTTTCAGTCCTCTGTTATTAATGATGTTGACTACTCTTAGATCTTGATTTATGGAGCATCTGTTCAAGTCTTTCATCTAGTTTTAAACACTGGGTTATTTGTATTTTTATTGTTCATTTGTGATAATTCATACTAAATTATAAATACATGTCTTATGTCAAATAAGCTCCCTTGGTATAGCCAAGGTTGAAACCACTGAACTAGTGCTTATTTTCTTCTTTTTCTGGAGAACAAAACCAGGGTTTGCTGTGCAGGATTTGAAGTCAGACTGCCTGCTGTTGATGTGGATTGGACAGTTGCCTACTGAGTGACCTTGGGCAAGTCATGTTAAAAGATAAGATGTGGCACTTGAAAATTTTCAAGAGTGTATTTGAGCAAGCATCTACTCAAATTGGGCCAAACCAAATATGGTTAAAGTGCTCCATGGTAGGAGCCAGGGGAAGAAGTTTTTATAGACAAGATGCAGAATCAAAGCAAGGAAATTATTAGATTAGATACAGCCTGTGTGGTTGCCTTATTTGGGAAAGGCAAATAAGGTGGCTGTTTGTGATTGGTTGTTTTTAAGGTTTTTTGTTTTTGGGTTTTTTTTTTTAATTTATTGATTTCGGAGTAGGGGGCAAGGAATAAGCACATCTATTTGTTTTTCCACTTATCTATTCATTCATTGGTTGCTTCTTGTATGTACCCTCACCAGAAATCGAACCTGAAACCTTGATGTATCAGTGTATCAGAATAACACTCTAACCAACTGAGCTACTGGGCCAGGGCAGTTGTTCTTAAGTTTTATTTTCTCGTATTAAAGTGCACTGACACTGGCTTAGGTTTTGGTTTGCTTATGTAGGCTACCAAGGCGCATTAGAGCCACCCCAGTCTAACAACTTCCTTGTTTCATTACTTTACCAGTCACTTAATAGCTCCATATCTCATTTTTTAAAATTTATTTTATTGTTGTTCAGTTACAGTTGTCTGTGTTTTCTCCCCACCCCCTCCAAACTCACCTTCCTCCCTTGCTTCCACCCTCCTCCTTGGTTTTGTCCATGTGTCCTTTATAGTAGTTTCTGAAGACCCTTCTCCCACTGTCTCCTCCTCCCTCCCCTCTGGCTATTGTTAGATTGTTCTTAATTTCAGTGAGTCTGGTTAGAGCATTATGCTGAGTGAAATAAGCCAGGTGGTGAGGGACAAATACCATATGATCTCACCTTTAACTGGAACATAATCAATGAAAGAAAAAAGCTCTATATCTCATTTTATTATCTCTAAAATAGAGTTAATAATAGTACAATGAAGAGTGTTGTAATAATTAAAGGACATTAGGCACAGAACCATTAGTATGGTAACTGACACTGCATGCGCTGTACACAGAACTGTATAAGATTTTCATTGGATGAAAATTTTCCTATGTATATAGAATCTTCTATTTTAGATAAAATTTTCAGGTCTCTAATATTTGCCCTGTATAAAAGACTAAGGAGGAGGATAGTTATGCATATAATGCTTTATACACATAAGGAAATTGTTGGAAACACTGGGTATTTAATTGTTTTTTTTTTAAAATACCTTGTGCCTCAGATTGTCTCCAGTTAACAAAGGAAAGAGGTAGGAGAGAGGAAATAGAGGGTGAGTGACATTGGCTAACAGTAACAGGGAGTCTAGCATTGCAGATTTTCTAAATGCAAAAATTTGAGGCTGAAATTGGCACTAGGTATGTCAACTATTTAGTAGTGCTAAAAAGTTCTCTCTTATACATGGCTTCTTGTGTGATCAAAGCTCATGTTCACAAAGCAACTATCTAAGCCTGTGACAACACAGTCCTAGGTAACAAGTCAGCGCAGAACTTTGATCCATATTAAAGGCAGCCTGGCCTTACTATCATAGTGCTTTATTCAGAGTGAAGTATAGTTTACAAAAAAGCTTTCATACATTTATTTTAGGTTAATTTACCTTATAATAATCTTGTGAGGAAGAAAATGGAGGTGATGAAGAAGCTGGGATTCAGAGCTTACACAGCTGGTAAAACTCAGCACTGGCCCAAGATGTCACATTTTCCAGCTCTAAGTGCAGGGCCTTACCTACTACACCAGGGCTTCTCAAACTCTAATGTGTGTCATCTGGGGGATTTGTAAAAATGCAGATTCTGACTGAACAGATCTGGGGTGGGGCTAAGTTCTTGTATTTCTGATAAGCTTGCAGGTAACGTGGATACTGATCCATGACATACAACATGTCCTTGAATAACGTCATTTCATTCTATGTCATTTCATTATAATGTTGAGATGTTGTAGAAACTTAACTCTTGTTTATATCAATTAATCTGTGGTAAAATTGGTTTTATTATACATCTTTTTGCTTAAAGTTGCAGAACTTATCAAAGATATTGCGTTGAGGACTTACTGTACTTTGATTGGCCAGGCACTATATCACACTCCATTTTAATGCATCAACTGGCCTTAGGCCTCTGTCTTCAATATTCATGGTGTTATGCACTACTAACCTCTGAATAAAATCATGTAGAGGTTGGCTTTCTGCAAGGACCACCAACCAAATGTAAGCTTCCCTAATTAGCCAAACCACAGGTGTTTTTCTTTAGATGCACTCTTCCTTTCCTAGGATTAACTAGGGGAAATATAGCAGAAGAATGCATCCTATGCCTGAAAGCATCTTACCCTAACCTTTGTCAAACACTCTGACAAGAGAAATGGCAGTGAGTAAGCCTCAGGAGTTCTGTCTGAGAGGAAACAAATGATAGAAAAAATGTGATTGTTGACCTGAAAGTAGGGCATGCTTATGGACTTATATTACTATTTTTGTTCTGTAATCTATCCATAAATGTGAGTATGAATGTCATATGTTAGTGTTATAACAGGCAGTGATTTGACAAAAAGATGAAAACAAAGTGAAAAGGTGTTAGACTTCCCTAAAGACAAAGAACATGACTTTTCCACATTGAGAAGACTTCACAGAGGAAGAAATAACACACAAACTCATAGTGGATGTTTGAGTTCACAGGTTCCCAAACTTCCCCAGACAACCAGCTGCCAACTAAACCTCCTTCACAGAAGAAGATATTGTCAGGCCTGAGAAGCAACCCCTGGACATTCTAAGGGGGGTTTACACCCTCTTTACCCCTCCTGTCTCTTCCTAGAAACTGTTCCTGCCGGGAGCACCTGTTCAGAACAAGCCAGCAGCCCTTCCTTCCTGTTCACTGCCAGTCAGGGAGTCCAGATTCTAGAAGTCCCTGAGGGCCTATCCCACTAGTGTGTGCACATGTGTGCAAGGTGTGTGTGTGTGTGTGTCTCCTGTCTCTTTTTCATACTTTCTTTGGCACTTCTAATTTCTCCTGCCCTCTTCCTTGAGGCTCTTCCTGTCCTGTTATTTGTCCAGATCAGAACACTGCTCCCACATTTCTTTCCCTAGGCCATATCTTCTGAAGTGTCCTGGCTACTCTTTTGTACATGGCAATGCAACTTTGCTGGGGGGATGGAAGCTTAAGGAGGTGGGTCAGGGTTTCAGCAGGACTGATCATTAGCAAACCCTAGTTCAGCCTACCGACAGGAATTTACAAGTATCTGTTCTCATTTGTCAGTACAATTCTGTCCTGGCCCTTCCATATTTGTAATATCTTCCCTGGGTTTGGGGGTGTAGAAGTGCAAGTAGCTCCTGTGTGGAACTAGGGAGGTCATGATGAGCACCGGATCTGTAGATTGTACTGAAACCCAGAATGCTCCTGAAGCTGGGTACCCTGCTCCCCATCTGCTTCTCCATGTCTGTGTCTTGCTGCATGTGATGGGGTAGGCTCCAAGAACAACAAAGAGATGGGAGAAGATGGAAGGCCAGGATGGCTAAATGAGCCAATTTAATGTTTAATTTATGGAAAGAGTAAGGAGTCTGGGCTCCTTTCCTTAGGGCCCATCTTTACAGCAGGGAGGCTGCTTCTTATTCAATACCCTGAGGTTTTATTGTAACAAGATGCTCCTCATATGACAAGAATAGCACTGAGCCATTAGAGAATAACTTGCCAGGCAATTATTAAGTGTTTTCCAAAAGCGATGTTGCTTTGCAAAATGTTTTAAAATAAATTGAATGTGCACTTCCACTTAGAAGTAAAGAAAAGCCTATCATTTGGTTTCATTTAATAATAATTCAGTTGATGGTAATAAAATC
Organism: Anoura caudifer; assembly: GCA_004027475.1. NCBI lineage: Eukaryota > Metazoa > Chordata > Mammalia > Chiroptera > Phyllostomidae > Anoura > Anoura caudifer. The sequence continues at coordinate 24,360 of PVKU01010186.1, forward strand.
AAGTAAATTTAAATTATTGATTCTCATGATTATGAGTTAGAACTCCAACAAGAATTAAATGACAGATTTTTTTTCTTCCTAAGTAAATTCTAATTCTTAGAAAGTTGCATGAAGAATACATATTAGCCACTATCTGTGATATGAGTTATGCTGACATTGTTATTTATAAAGTCCTTGTATAGTGCAGGACTTTGTAGTAAATTACCATATAGTCATTTTTCTCCAGTGATGCTGAAGATGATGTAAAGGGTTCTTCTGCACAACATCTATTCCTGTCAGTTAGTGGCTGCACTGCATAGTGATGGATGTTTTCCAGGCAACTGATAGAACATGCTAATAATAACTCAATATTCATTGAGTAATTTGTACTAACAATCAAATTAAATTCAAAAATAAACATCACTCTACATATATTTTTGTGATTCATCCATCATCATATTGCTTCCATTCTCACATTACATCTACATCAAGTGTTTTTTTAATGTGGGAGCCTTATTTATATACAAGTGGATGATGAGGGTAAGAAGGGAAGTTTTATCATCCACTAAAGTTAATGTGCAGTGAGAGGTATAGAATAAGGAACTCCCATTTGGAAACAAATTTTCCCATCTCTGGGAAACATGAAAACAATTCCTGCCAAAGTTTTTCATTACTCCCTGTATCTAGATCATATTTTTTTCTACCTAGAATACATTTTGGCAAATGTATTTGTTCAAATCATACATGAATGAAAATGAGCTTCATATATTCTTTCATGTTAAAATCTTAAATTGTATTCATATATGTGGACAATTAATATAGTTTCTGACTATAAGAGAGAGACTTATAAGACTCACGGAAAGTCCTAAATTATATTAAAAATATTCCTGGGATTTTCATTAACTAAATTAGTCCTCCATATTCTTGGATTATTTTGGTCTGGGATTTAACTTAACTACCATCCTCTTTACCTTTGTGTACTAACCTGTTATCCAGACACCATAGAACACCTGGAACAAATTCTGGATCCCAATCAACAGCTGCCAGACATCTCTGCTCTTCTCCACATACTTGTATATCTGGTTCTAGCAACCTCTCTAGGGATCAACTCTACATGTTTAGCTGACCTCACTGAGGTGCAACTGAACAACACTTGGCTTCTGTCTGCCCTCCTTGCCTCCTGCACAGAGTTCTAAGTTGATAATGAGGCTAGGGAGGAGTGGACTCACCCCCTTCAGGGCACACACATGCAAAACCCAGAAGTATAGGGGGTTATAACTCCCTGTGAGGTAAACTTCTGCTCCACACTATGGACACCTGCAGGTGTTAGACACCTGCTGCCCCTGGCTCTTCCTAGATACAGTTATACAGCAGCTTCAAGGACTGTCCCACAGACAATCACCTGTACTCAACACTGCCAACTCAAAGACCATTATCTCAAATTGGCTCTTTGTTCCCTGTGTGGCTCTCCATGGACTTTACTACTGCTCCTGGGACTGCACTTCCTAAAAAATAGAGCACTTCACCTTTGCCCAAGCTCTGCTTTCTGAGACTTCCAGGAAAAAACAAATACATTCCTTTGATTAAGGCTTGTTCTCCCTGTTTTCAAAATGACCTAATACAGTCTACCTCAAAATGTTACTTTGAAGATTAAGTACATATTATTTAGATGACAGTATTTTGTGGAGTGTAATATTACTGTATATGACTGTTCTCCCCACCAGTTCTCTGTTTCAGGCCCAATTTTGAATAGTATGATTGGCAGGGTTTTGCTACTACCTATGATGTTCCAACCCTCAGGAAAGAACTCCTCTTGCTTGCTTTGGGCCAGCTGTGTTTCTGCAATTTTATTTCTTCATTTTCCTACTTAGCTGATCTACCCCAACTAAATCAATATGCCTACCACCAATTGGTGCATTTCAATGTCATTGATGTATCTTTATTCATGTCAAGAAATACTTGGGGCAACTCTCTCCATTGAAGCCTATGATGTTTGAGAAGCCTTTCTAATTGACATGCTCCATTCTGACATCCTTGTCAAGTAAAGCGATCTCATTTTATTTCCAAATCACTTATGATGGACTGAAGTGAGATTTTTCTATATCAGCAAATGACCAAACAAATTCAAAAGGTATACATTTATGATTAAACTGGAACTGAAATATAATACTGATTTTTTAACCACATTTAATGTATGTACCCACCAGGTTTTTTGGTTGCAATCTTAAACATATTTTTGTTTTGCCCTTAAACATAGGCAAAATTTAGTGGAGAGAGAATGGGGTTCACAGAATCAGTAGGAGGTTGGAGTATCTGGCTTGGAAAAGAGGTAGGAACCAATGGTATTTTGGAGGCAACAGAAACTGTAGCAAAGTTTAAACCATAGGATTGGTTTGGTCCGCACAAAGCCTCTTTGGTGGTGTATTATACATTGACAAGTCAAACCCTGGGAAGATACCATGTGTCTATTAATAGGGTAGGCTAAGTTATGCTGCAGTCACAATTTAACTCTGAAACATCAGTGAATTGATATATAAGTATATATTTCTTGCTTACTCAGTGTTCTTCTGGTGACTATACTTCCTGGCAAATTTGCAGTTAGCCAGGGATCAATTCTGTCCAATCGTCCATGAAAAAAAAAAAAAAAGACATGTGTCAGTTGCAGGCTGAGGCAATGAAAAGTCCCTGTGCAGCCCTGTAGCTTTCTCTTAACCTTCTGAGGCTACCTAGAAGTCATGTGTTGATTTAACAGAGCCACAGGATGTAGGTAGACTGAATCCCTGAGTCCCTACATTGGAAAAATATGTCCTAGATAGCTGCTAAACCTAAAGAAGACTGAGTAAGCAAGAAATATATAGTCTTGCATTAATTCACTGAGATATTTCTTTCTAATATCATTCCCAAAGGACACAGGAAGAACTGAAAGAGCTCCCATGGCCAAAGCTGAAACAATTAGAGCAGTAAAATGAATAAACTAGTATTAGATTATAAGCCAACGCATAAGATTCATGCATATCACACATATTCTTAAATTACTGAAAAATAAATAAATAAACCCTGACTGGTGTGGCTCAGTTGGTTGGGCATCATCCTGAAAAGCAAAATTTCGCTGGTTTCATTCCCAGTCAGGGCACATGCCTAGGTTGCATATTCAGTCCCCTGTCGGGGAACATATGAGAGGCAATGGATGGATGTCTCTCTCTTACATAAATGTTTCTCTCCCTCTCTTTCTCCCTCCCTTCCCCCTCTCTAAAAATAAATAAATAAAATATTTTAAAAACAAAAAAGAAAAGGAAATAAATAAGAGAGAATAGACAACTCATTTTTTGTTTTTGCAGGATTCCAAATAATTTATGTAGATACTCTATCCTCAAAAAGGTAGAACACAACTTTCCAAACCTTAACTGAGGGCTGCATGTGGAGACTTCCTTTAAAAGGATATAATATAGTAAGGAGGGAAAAAGCAACTTTATAGAGGAGAAACATGACAACCACTACTTCAGCCAGGTGATCAAAGATAACATCTACAGTGATGTCATGTTGGTAACATGTAACCTTGATATTATATGATGAGAATATCACTTCACCTCTGTGATCTTCCTGTCCAAAACACATAACCCCAGTCTACTCATGAGAAAAATATCAACCTGGCTATTACTAATCTCCCTGCCCAGCGCAACTTTCAGGCCCCAACAAAGCTGTTTCCGGTGACTTTTCCATACCAGTGGCCTTTCTTGGCTCATGCTTCACACTTTCCTATAATTTCCCAAACAAGCACCATCTGGTCTCCATGTGCCCTGGGGCCTCTCACTAAGTGGCCCCAGACTCAACAGCCAGCTTTAGTTTGCAACTTGGCTTTTCCTGGGCACATCAAGTTCAGCACTAGTAGTAGCCACCATCTGAAGATTGCTTTGTAGCTTATACCAAGAGACCGTGGGCAGAACACAGGCAGCAGATGATGTTGGCCTGAACCTCTTGGGTGGTTCCAGAGCCAGTGCACCCAGTGAACAGATTCAGACCACATCAAAGCATCACTGAACCACCTCCACAAGTGATACACTCAAGGGGTGGACTTAGTGGACACCAGAGCCCAGCTGAAATAAGTCCCTGCACAGCCAGTCCTGGCAGCCAATTGGCCTAGAGATAAATGCCTCCCATTGACATGCCAATAGCAATCAAGCCTCAACTACAACAGGAGAGTGTACAGAGCTCACACAGGGTTGGGGGTGCACACCTGGAGTGCCCTGCTTGGGTGAACGAGGAAGCTGTGCCACTGGGCTCTACAGGACACCTACTACACTAGGCCACTCTACCAAGCCTGGGAAATGTAGCAGCTTTATCTAATACATAGAAACAAACACAGGAAAGCTGTCAAAGTGAGGAGGAAAAAACCACCTCCCAAATGAAAGAACAGAACAAAATTCTATAGAAAGAACTAAATAAAATAGAGACGAGCAATCTACTGGATGCAGAGTTCAAAACACTGTTATAAGGATGCTCAAGGAAGTTAGTGAAAATATCAGCAGCATAAAAATGGACATCAAAGAAAAGAAGCAGTCAGAAATGAAGAATACATTAACTAAAATGAATAATTTACAGAGAATCAACAGTAGAGTTGAAACTAAGAAACTCAGCAATCCTGAATATAAGGAGGCAAACAAACAAAAAACAAAACAAAACAAAAAAACACACCCAATCAGAGCAGGTAAAAGAAAAAAGAAAAAAAAAGATCCAAAAACAGTGAGAATAGTGTAAGGAACCTCCAGAACAACTTCACTCATACCAACATCTGCATAATGGGGGTGCTGGAAGGAGAAGAAAGAGAGCAAGAAATTGAAAACCTATTTGAAAAACATAATGACAGAAAACTTCCCTAACTGGGTGAAAGATATAGACATACAAGTCCAAGAAGCACAGAGAGTCCCACAGAGGCCCACACAAGACACAGCATAATTAAAATGCAATGAGAGAATCTTAAAAGCAGCAAGAGAAAAGTGATTAGCAGCCTACAGGGGAGTTCCCATAAGACTGTCAGCTGATATCTCAACAGAAACTTTCCAGGCCAAATGGAACTGGCAAGAAATATTCAAAGTGATGAAAAAACAGAGACCTATAGCCAAGATTACTCTACCCTGCAAAGCTATCGTTTAGAATCTAAGGGCAGATAAAGAGCTCCCAGATAAGAAAGAGCTAAAGGAGTTCATCACCACCAAACCAGTATTACTTGAAATATCAGAGGGTCTTGCTTAAGAATAAAAGATAAAAAATATGAGCAATACAATGGCAATAAATACATATCTATCAACAATTAAATCTAAGAAAAAAAAAAAGAAAAGAAACAAGCTGAGAATTAAAAGCATACTATTTCACACATCTATCTTTGTATTCTGCACAGAGTTCCAAAGCCAAGATTCCTTCTGGCTTCATGAATTACCAAGATGATGATCCATGTGACTGATTTATCACAAGCCTTTTAGTTTTCTCCCCTGATAGATCCTTAGCTTCTTTGAGAAGAAGCTTATGAATTGGTTTCTATAGGGAACTTATCAGCATGGCAGTGGCAAATGTAGCCCAGTATTGATCCAGAAAACTGATCAATGAGAGGCAGCACACAGGAGCCAGGTGTGCAGATCAGCTTTCCCATGGGGAATCAGGTCTGCATTGTACCTAGGCTGCTATAAGACTTGCTTTTGCTAAAACTCCCTCACCCTGAGTTAAGACTACAGATGTTTAATGTATATCTCTGAAGCAACTCACTAAAGTCTGTGCTAAGATGTCCCAAGGGCGAAATGTAACCAAATCAATCATTTTTATTGTTCCCTTGCATTTGCAACTTCCTTTTCTTTTTTTTGTTATCTGTAAGAAGTAATCACTTAACTAAATCTAGAAATAATGAGAACCTTCTTTGATGTAATGTGACTGGAAAGCAATAAAAGCCTGTCCAGGCAAGGGTCGGTGCACTTTCCCCTTGAGAGAGTGGCTGTGCCGTCCCTTTTTCTCCACAGGACTCGGTAGTTCATGTGAATTTGTTTACCTCATCCGCAGCAAGGAGACTCCAGAGGGCTGGAGTCTGTATCAGGTTTCCAGGGAATTGGATTAGAAAAGGCTATTTCTGGATAAGAATTTCCACTGTAAAAACATGCAAATTTTGCATTGCAATAATGATAGATCTTTGCAGCTAGATGAGGTTTATTTTTTCCAACCATTCCTTAAACTTTTTCCTGTGACCCACCCCCCACCAGCTTGCCATTGTTTTTCCTTTTCTTTCTTCTTCTTCTTACCGGCTTCAGCATTTTTTTAATTTAACCATTCTTGATATTTTTTCTTTTGCTTTTTCTTGGACATAATCTTTCTCCAGTTCCTTTGATGCTTTTCCTCCATTACTTTATTAATTTTTGTTCCCTTTCTTTTCTGTTAATTCTTTTTCTGAACCCATTACTGTGCTTTTCTTCAACAACTATCTTTCTTTTTTCAAGTTCTTCTATCTTTTTTTCCTAGCTGTTGGTTTAATTCCTCTAGATCTTCCTGTTGCAGAAGGTCATGCTCTTTTTCTTTGCCAATAAATCAAACTTCCCATGGTGCCAGGCTACTTACTGGTAAGTGCACCTATTTCTTTTCTATTTAGTTATCTTTGTATTCAACCACACTGGTGCACCCCTGGAACTCCATTCTTTTCAGGCTCATTCCCTTGGCCTCTGAGTTGTGGGCATCCTCATCCATGTCTTTCTCATCTTCCCTGTCACTACTGTCATCATTAAACAGGAAACTCTGGTGGCAAAGGGGAGAAAACAGTGACATGGTAGAATTGCTGAAGCTTAGTGGCAAAGATGGTGAGTACACTGCCACTGTCTGCCCCTAGCCCCTGTCCTCAGGCATCTGCTGAGGACACAGAAAAAGCCCAAGGAGTGTGGAGATCAGTCCCTACATTGCTCTGTTGCCCATATCTGGCCCACCACGTTCAAATCTGCAGAGCCTAAAACAAAATATTAACTGTTCATGGAAGTGTCCAATAGTTCAAAATTTTTTAAGCAAAGCAAGAGACTTGTGGCCAAGATGGAGGTGTAGGTAGACACACTGTGCCTCCTCGCACAACCAAAATTAAGGACAATAAAGATTTAAAAACAACAACAACAAAAAACCAACCAAATCTGACAGAAAATTGAACCGTAAGGAAGTCCAACAACCATTCATCCAGACCGGTAAGAGGGGCAGAGTCGGCGGTTGGCAGAGAGGGGTCACAGAGAGCAAAAGCGGTGGTTGCTGGTCCCAGGCACACAGGCAGCGGCTAGTAGACCCTGAGCACGCAGGTGTAAGGTATTCGCAGAGGAAGAACGAGAGTGAGCCACAAGTCAGGCAAGCAAAAGTTTATTGGGAGCGCTTCCGGGCGAAGTTCCCTAGTCGGGCAGGATGTGG
>PVKU01010186.1:31851-54461 GCA_004027475.1 Anoura caudifer
CCGCCAACCTTACATTCCAACCTCTTTGATAGGAGAAAGGGTGAAGTGATATCATCTGGCTACTTCCTGCTGACTTATGGGCAGCAAGGGGATGGGGCTTCAGAGGCCGGAGGGTCGGTTGGGAAGGGGGAATAGGGTTGGAGGAGCATTTGGTTTACTGAGATGAGAGAAATTTTGCAGATGTGTTTTTGTAAAAAATTAAGGAAACAAGGTTTTGAATGGCCATTATGTCCCATGGGCTGGAATGTACAGTCTTTTCATCTAGGGTTGCAGAGACATTTCTCCACTGTTCCAGTGCCAGTGGCTGAACCTAGCCCCAACTATGGGTGGAAAGACAAAGCCAATAGGAATAATTCAATTTTAAAGATTGGGCCATATGATCAGCTAATTCACAGATGGTTTTAGGTGGAGAGTTAGCATAAGCAAAAGGGGTTAAGTGGTGAAATAGAAAGCTACTTATCAGACTTAGTAGTAGTCTTGTGGCAGAGGAGCTTGGAGTCCTCTGCCTGTGCACAGGAGCAGGTGGTGTCATTCTGCTGTCTGAGTTGTCTTCCTTCTGAACAGGAATTTCAGGTCTTTTACCGGCTCACATGTGTATGTGGAGTCTGGATTCCTGTGCTGGTCTGAAGAATGATCTGGATCAGCAGGAGCCGGCTTTATCCTAGAAATATGAACCTAACCATTTCCCGGAAAGAGCAGAGTTGCTGTTTGGTAGCAGGTGGTGTTAGCTCAGCAACTGTCTTATTTAATTAATTAATTAATTTATTTATTTATTTATTTTTGTGACAGCTGCCTAGATCCTCGAGTTAAGATATAGCTTAAATAGTTTATTCTTTGCTTGGAAATTTCGGCCTTTTTTAGAGACTTGATATCCCTGGCCCCCAAGGAAGTTCAGAGTTAGGATAGTGTTGTGATCTGAGGCTTCCTTCAAGGGGCTACAGATTACGATATTGTCTACATACTGTAAGAATGTTTCTTCTTGTAGTTGTAAATTTTTAGATTTTTTTCTAACATTTTCGTGAATAGATGGGGGCTGTCTCTAAATTCTTGTGGCAGCACTGTCTAGGTATATTGTTGATGGGCCATTGTTTTGGGGTCTGTCCACTCAAATGCAAACAGGTACTGGGAATCTGGGTGGACAGGGATAGAAAAGAATGCATCTTTTAAGTCTAAGACAGTATACCATTGAGTATAGTCTGGTACCTGGGTGAGGATAGTATATGCGTTGGCCACAAGGGGATGTAAGGGGACCACAGCCTCATTAATTAATCTTAAGTCTTGAATTAACTGGTATTTTCTTGTGGGCTTAAGAACAGGGAGGATTGGAGTATTGCAGGGGGACTGACAGGGTACCAGCTGCCCATGTGTAATAAACTTTTCTATGATGGGCTGCAGACCCTCTAAAGCCTCCCACTTGATGGGATGTTGTTTCTTGTGGGGAAAAACTACCCCAGGCTTTAGGCGCATTTGGACTGGTTGGGCTGTGCTGGTCCTGCCAGGAACCACAGAGTCCTAAACTAGGGGATCTAGTTCTTGTAAAATTTGCTCTGGGATATTTTTTCTTGTCTTTACAGGCTAGCATAATTATAAGGATCTTATCTGGGACCTCCTGAAACTTCAGAATAGCTCCTAGTCTCGCCAACAGGTCTCATCTTAGCAATGGTATGGGGCATTGTGGAATAATTAGAAAAGAATGTTAAAAAATTTGGCTCTCAAACTGACAAGTGATAGGGGGTGTGTAAAAATAAGTTTTAGATTTTCCTTTTATTCCCATAATACTTCTTGAGTTAGAAGAGAGAGGACCAGCATAATGAATTGAGGACAGAGTAAGTGGCCCCAGTATCAGCAAGAAAATTAATTTTCTTACCTGCCACGTCAAGAGTCACCCGGGGTTCTTCATTAGAGATCAAGATGCTGGTGTAGGCTGGGGCCAACCTGCTCCCTGGGCACCCTCAGTCCTCAAGTGCTGCCATGGCCATAGGAGATGACCTCTTTCCACTCCGGGAATGGGGGGAGTCTACCTTCCAGTGCTAGGGATCAAGGTTTGTTTCTTTGCACTTGGGACATGGTCCTGGGAGTAGCTTAGTGCATTCTTTTGCCCAGTGTCTAGGGCATTTGCACTTAAAGCACATTTGATCCTTGTGCTCTCCATGCCTTTGGGGCTTTCCCAGGTTACCTTGAGGTGGCTGGCTATAGCCAATGTTGCCACTAAGAGTTAATGCAAGTAGCTTGGCCTGTCTCTCCTCTAAGTCTTGATTGATAAAGACTGAGAAGGCAACATTTATCAGTTGTGCCAAAAGGGGTTTGGGGCTCCATTTGTAACTTCTGAAGCTTTTTACGAATATCAGGGGCTGCCTGGGTTATAAAATGTTGCCTTATTAATACCTGTCTCTCTGGAGACGATGGGTCTATATTAGTGTATTTATGATAGGCTTCTACCAGTCTGTTACGGAAGAATGCAGAGTTCTCTTCTCTTTATGTTATTTCCTTGACCTTACTATGATTCACTGGCTTTTTGATACAGGCCCTCATTCCAGCCAATAAGTACTGTATCATGATGGATTTACTTCTGTTTTCTCCTGGTGTATTGTAGTCCCAGTTGGGCTCATGATCTGGGACAGCCTCGGCTGCAGGCCTTGCATTGCTGGGGTCTTCAGTATGTAATTGATCTGCATGTTTACAGGCCCCTTCCCAAATTAGTCACTTTTCTTCTGGAGAGCAACATGTAGTTAGAACTGTGTAAAGGTCTCTCCAGGCCATATCAAAGGCAAGGGTTAAGATATGGAAATTATTAATAAAGCATGTGGGATCTTTAGAAAAGTTTCCTAGTCTTTCCTTGCACTGCTGTAGGTTAGCTATTGAGAAATTTTTCAGCCAACACATGAAACTCAATCATCGCTCTCAGATTCTCCTGGGAACATCTGCAACAAAATATGTCCAAGCAGACTAACCCTGCCCAGAGGATCTGAATCAGCAGCATTAACATACTAATACATACAGCTGGAATGATAAAGGTGAAGATAAAGAGGTCAAAGAAAGGTCCAAACTTTTGCTTAAAAGGATTAGTCAGAGGAGGATCTAAAGACCCTTTTTCCAACTTTTCAAAGAAGAAATGAGGAGCTCTAGTGAGTATGAGAGAATGATGGAGGAAGAGCCCAATACAGGCCAGAAAGAGAGTCCAGAGGACACAGGCAAGTTATTTGTGAAAGTAGGAATGTCAAGAATTATATCAATCAAAATATGGAAGGTGTTTGCAAGGCTTTAATGATGGGTCATATTTCATTAGGGATCAGAGGACACACTCAGGGGAGAGGCCCTATGTCTGTGGGAGGACTGAGTGAGTCATTAGTATTAAGTCACATATTAACAGCCAGAGGAGTTCAAGGGCCCCTTTCTGCAGATTTCAAGGTCTTTTTGTAAATTTGGCTTTTCATCAGTAAGGGGTCAGAGAGAATGGCACTAGTCATTTGGTATAATTCCTGCTAGGACTGGAGGCTGATACAATACCGTTTAATTTAGTAAGAAAGGTCTGTATTGTGGCAAAATTTTTGCCACGTATGTGGCTCTGGGTCATTCTCATTTGGGATTTATTGGATTAAAACACAGAATTTGGGGGAGTGAGCTGGAAAGTAGGCTGAGATTGCAAACTCTAGCCTCAAATGGCAGCTCTGCTGGGAAACGGCCGCATCTAGAGGAGGAAAAAACAACGCCATACGCTGCAGTTTCTCAGCATCATGAAAACCCTGGGAGCTGAGGTGCTAGCAGCAGGACCGCCCTTAGGGTGTCCCATCCCCTGCTCTGGTCAGGGCAGAGGCTGGAAAAAACCCCCCAGAGATGTCAGGCTCAGGCCTCAGGCACAGCTGAAAAAAAAAAAAAAAAAACGCCTGAGGTTAAAAAGTTACTTTTTCTCCATAGCATCAGAGAGGCAGTACCAGGCTGTTTTTGAGTACCGAGTTAATTACTCTATTGTTCTCAGGACCTGCAGTAGCCCCTAGGTCTAGAGGTTAAGTGTTCCAAAGACTCAATTCCTCATTTTCTTTTCTGAGTTCTGCAGTCAAGGAGGGGATGAGATTTTCTCCCTTTGTATCTTTGTTTTTAGTTAACGTGGGCATAGTGGGGCCAAGCCCAATATGAAGCTGAAACTGAACGCAAGGCTTGGGTTAGGCAGGTAAGGAATATCATCACCTCCTGCTGCGAAGTAAAGATCAAAGGCGTGGTTTTAGAGATTAGATGGATGCTGGGCTGGAAAACAAACACAGCAATTACCTGGTAAAGCAAACAGGCATGAGAGTAGTCGGAGAAGCAAATGGAGTGAGTGGTCAGAAAAAGGAGAAAAGATTCATGAGTGAGGCAAATTCGAACAAAAAGGCCTAGTTAGAAGAACAGGGCCTGGAAAAGCCAGGACTTTTACTACAGGCTAAAATCTTGCTCTCTCTTTTTTCGAAGACTACACCTAAGTGGGGAATGTGCCCCAGGGATGGGACTGTGAATGCTTTTGCAGTGTGCCTCTCGTTGTGTGGACTTTTGCTTGCAGTTGGCGGGAAACCTAGTGTTCTTTCCTGGTCCACGTCCAACTTAACCTCCCACGGGTGCCTTTGTTGCAGCGAGCACCCTTGTGGCTTTTAAATGCTCAGCCCCTGCCTGCAGGGTGCAGGATTTCTTGAGAGAGAGAAAGCAAGACATTTGCCCAGCAGACATAACATTGCTCACCCTCTTCAGTTTCTGGAAGGGGTATTCGGATGCAAATTGAGTTGCTAAAAGTCACCTGGGGAGAGAGATGCTGCAAGCTCACAATGGGCCAACGATTCAAACCGACTTTTTCTTGGCCAGATTTGGAGGCAGAAAAGGCTAAGTTTAATGACTGTGATTGGAGTTTTTTATGAGGCCCCTGTACGTCTCAGGGATTGACCCCAGACATCCCTGCAAGGCCCTCACGTAGGGACACCCAAAGATTTGGGGCGGGGGTGGGGGGGAGGAACTGCCTCTTTTCTTCGGAGCCCGGGCAGAACCAGAGCACTCATTTCAGATCTCATTGTTTCTACTTCCGAACATAGGGCTAGTACTTTGAAATTCCTCACTCCCACAGCGCAGCATCTTCTTGATCCCCGAGTGAGAAAGGCAGAACAGCTTTGCTGGTGAGACCATACTCACTGCATTCCAAACGGCTGGAGACAACGGGTTGGATGCAAGTCAGGGTCCTGGGGGCTGCTCAGGGGCTGCTGACAGCGAGGAGGGCGATGACTGTCTCCCAGGGAAGTCCGGCGAGCCGCAGCAGCGGCAAAGAAGTTTCCTGGCCAGGGGGACGAGTAGCCCCTGGGTCCCGGAGCGAACTTTTGCAAAGCTTTTCTGCCCGAAGCTGCCGCAGCAGTGATACAGAAAAGCAAGAGTGGCTGAAGACCAGGGTGGCAAGCCCCTGGGCAGCCTGAGGCTGGGTGGCCAGAGGCCCTGTGGCCCAGAGCCAAGAGCACCCTGAGCCCCTGAGAGAGAGAATGGGACATGGACTTGAATTCTTCTCTCCACCCCTGCGACCTCCCGGAGTACATGAAGTAAAGGGTAGGTTCTAGTGGAGTCCGTGCAAGATCGTGTATGAGCACTTGACTGGGGAGGGGTGAGGGTCCTGAGGAGGGGGTTGTTTGGAGGCGAGGAGGCAGAGGGGTGGGGTCACGTGGAGGGGGAGCCCGATAGGAGGGAGAGGTGAGGTGGGGAAGAGAGTTCTTCGGGTGTTTCAACGAAGGATGAAAGATTGGGAGCTGAAAATTGATTGGGGGCAGAAGGTTTGGAGGGATATGGAACTTCTTGTGTACTTCTGGCCAGAAGTACTTGAGCAGTTTAACACGTAGTACAGAGGTCCGAATGGGAGCGCACAGTCCAAAAACCTTGGACATAGGGTATTTCCGACCATTTCCCAACACTCAGGCAATAATTCTGTAAATCAGTGAGGATATTAAAATCAAAAGTCCCATCAGGAGGCCAGGTTTCCCAGTTATCCAGTGGGTACTGGGGCCAGGCCACAGTAGAGAGAAAAACCAGTTGCTTTCTCTTTAATGCTGGGTCAATGGTTGAGAGATTTTTACAGAGGCACCCTAAAGATGTTTTGGGGTCTAATTTGGACTCCTGCCCTCCCGTGTCTCTCGGCCCTAGAGAGGCCAGAAAGGAGAAAAGGCGTCCCTTAACTCCAGTTCTAGCCACTGATCAGGAGAAAAAGGGTGCTGAAGCCCAGGACATCTCCACAGACTACAGGCACCTGGCAGTGGCTCCCGGCAGAACAGAGAAGAGGTATCCCTGGCACAGCTGTGACTACAGACAGGGATTCCCGGAGTCAGTCAGAGGCCGAGGAACAGGGGAAGTTGGGTTTACCCACCGTTCGCCGAGGTGGGTGGATAGCCGGAGATCTGATCTGGATTCCTCGGGTAATTGGGTCAGAGTGGCCCCAGCGGCCATCAAACTCCTCCCGGGTTTCGGCACCAAATGTAAGGTATTCGCTGAGGAAGAACAAGAGTGAGCCACAAGTTGGGAAAGCAAAAGTTTATTGGGAGCGCTTCCAGGCAAAGTTCCCTAGTCCGGCAGGACTCGGGCCAGGGAAGTCACAGTCTTTTGTTCTCAAGAAGGAGTTTTGTAGAAAAGAATGCAGGTGAGGGTCATGTGGCGATTGGGGATTGGTGAGTAAGGGGTGATGCGGGTAGGGTGGTGTCACATGACTTTGGGGGAAGTTTGGGTTCAGGTTTCAGCTTTTTCCTGCGGGAAGTGGCACAGCCTCCTTTGTTTTCCCCGCCAACCTTATAGCAGGCGGTTGCAGCTAGCAGACCCCAGCATGCAAAGTGGCTGACTGACCATGGACACACATTCGCGTGCATATAAACCAAGCGAAAACGGGAGACAGATCACGTAACCCAGGGCCCCAGTGCATGGAAATAAAGCCTAAAAGCACCAACTGAAAACACTTGTGGGGATTGAGGTGCTGGAAGAGACTCTGAGCCTCACAGGAGAGTACGTTGAAGAGACCCACAGGGTCCTAAAATGTACACAAGCCCACCCTCCCAAGAACCAGTATCAGAAGGGCTCAATTTGCTTGTGTGAAGAGGCGGAAGGGACTGAGATTCAAAAGGGAGTGGAGCAAGCACCATTGTTCCCTCTCTGACCCCATCCCCACATACAGAGTCACAACTTAGTAACTGGGTTGCCCCACCCTGATGAACAACTAAAACTCTGCCCCTCTCTACGTAACAGCCGTAACCAGACAAAATAATAATAATAATAATAATAATAATAATAATAATATGGCTCAAGTGGAAGAACAGATCAAAGCCCCAGAGCCAATACACCTAAGCGGTCAGGAGATAGCCAGCCTATCAGATGCACAGTTCAAAACACTGATGATCAGGATGCTCACAGAATTGGTTAATTTTGGTTGCAAATTAGATGAAAAAATGAAGGCTACACTAAGTGAAATAAAGGAAAATGCACAGGGAACCAATAGTGATTAAGAAAACTGGGACTCAAATCAATGGAGTGGACCAGAAGGGAGAAAGAAACAACCAAACAGAAAACAAGGAAGAAACAAGAATTCAAGAAAATGGGGAGAGGCTTAGGAACCTCCAGGACATCTTTAAACATCCCAACATCCGAATTATAGGGGTACCGGAAGGGGAAGAGGAAGAGCAACAAGTGGAAAACTTACTTGAACAAATAATAAAGGTGAACTCCCCCAATCTGGCAAAGGAAATAGACTTCCAGGAAGTCCCGGAAACTCAGAGTCCCAAAGAAGTTGGACCCAAGGAGGAACACACCAAGGCACATTATAATTATATTAGCCAAGATCAAAATGAAGGAGAGAATTCTAGAAGCAGCAAGGGATAAAGGCAGAGACACCTACAAAGGAGTTCCCATCAGACTGTCAGCTCATTCCTCAAAAGAGACCTTACAGGCAAGAAGGGGCTGGAAAGAGGTATTCCAAGTCATGAAAGTCAAAGACCTACATTCAAGATTGCTCTATCCAGCAAAGCTGTCATTTAGAATGGAAGGGAAGATAAAGTGCTTCTCAGATAAGGTCAAGTTCAAGGAGTTCATCATCACCAAGCCCTTATTATATGAAATGCTAAAGGGGCTTATCTAAGAAAAAGAAGATAAAAAATATGAACAGTAAAAAGACAGCATACTCACAGGTTTTAACAACCATACCTAAAACAAAAGCCAACTAAGCAAACCACTACAACAGGAGCAGAAACACAGAAATGGAGATCACATGGAGGGTTGGCAATAGGGGAGTGGGAGGAGGATAGAGGGGGACAAGGTACATACAACAAGTGGCACAGATGGGTAGAAAATAGGGGGAGGGCAAGAATAGTGTGGGAAATGTAGAAGCTAAAGAACTTATGACACATGGACATGAACTAAAGGGGGGAATGTGGGTGGGAGGGGGTGTGCAGGGTGGAGGGGAATGAAGGGGGGGAAATGGGACAACTGTAATAGCATAATCAATAAAATATAACTTAAAAAAATTCTTCTCTTTCTCTTCTCACAAATGTCTCTGTCCCCAAACAATCCTTTTTTTCTTTCACTACTCCTTTCCCCCATCCTTCTTCCTTGCATTTCTTGCATTTTGTACAAGTCCTCCAAATGTCCTTCTATTTGCTAGATGACATGCTGCCTGATTCATGGATCACTTAATAAAGCCAATTACATCTTCAGAATATACTGTTGAATTTTTTAAAACTTTACCTATTGATTTTGTTTTTATTTTAAAGATTTTATTTACTTTTAGATAGGGGAAGGGAGGGAAAAAGAGAGGGAGAGAAACATCAGTGTGTGGTTGCCTCTTGAGTGCCCCCTGCTGGGGAACTGGCCTGCAACCCAGGCATGTGCCCTGACTGGGAATCAAACAAGCAATCCTTTGGTTCATAGGCATACCCTCAATCCATCGAGCGATACCAGCCAGGGCAACCTATTGACTTTTCTTTTTATTTTTCAGGGTTAAGCACCAGTCTTTCAGTAGCTCTTTTTTTTTTAAAGTATTTTTTATTGATTATGCTATTGCAATTTTTCCAAAATTTCCCCCTTTTCCCCCCTCCACCCTGCCACCCCACCACCCCAACCCTCCAGCATTCCCTGCCCTCCCTTAGTTCATGTTCATGGGTTGTACATGTAAGTTCTTTGAGTCTGCTGTTTCCTACACCATTTTTTTTCTCTCTCCTTGTCTATTTTATGCCTACTAATTATGCTGCTTCTTCCCTGTACCTTTCCCCCCTATTCTTCCTTTCTCCCTACCCACTGAAATCCCTCCATGTGATGTCCATTTCTCTGATTGTTTGCTTAGTTTTTGTTTTCATTGTTTTTTTTCTTTTCTTTTAGGCTCATTTGTTGATAGTTGCGAGTTTGTTGTCATTTTACTGTTCATATTTTTTATCTTCTTTTTCTTAGATAAGTCCCTTTAACATTTCATATAATAAGGGCTTGGTGATGATGAACTCCTTTAACTTGACCTTATCTGGGAAGCACTTTATCTGCCCTTCCGATCTAAATGAAAGCTTTGCTGGATAGAGTAATCTTGGACATAGGTCCTTACCTTTCATGACTTCAAATACTTCTTTTCAGCCCTTTCTTGCCTGCAGGTTTCTTTTGAGAAATAAGCTGGTAGTTTAATGGGCACCACTTGGTAGGTAACTGTCTCCTTTCCCCTTGCTGCTTTTAAGATTCTCTCTTTATCTTTAATCTTGGAGAACTTAATGATGATGTGCCTTGGTATGTTCCTCTTTGGTTCCAACTTCTTTGGGACTCTCTGGGTTTCCTGGACTTCCTGGAAGTCTATTTCCTTGCCAGATTGGGGAAATTTTCCTTTATTATTTGTTCAAATAAGTTTTCAATTTCTTGTTGTTCTTCTCCTTCTGGCACCCCTATAATTCAGATATTGGAATGTTTCAAGTTGTCCCATAGGTTTTTAAGACTCTCTCCCCTTTTTTGAATTCTTGTTTCTTCATTCTGCTCCTGTTGGATGTTTATTTTTTCCTTTGGTTCCAAATGGTTGCTTTGAGTCCTGGTTTCCTTCCTGTCATGGCTGGTTCCCTGAATATTTTGCTTTATTTTGGGTATCCTTCATTTGTTTTTTCATTTTCAGCCAAGCTCAATCAGATCTGTGAGCATTTTGATTACCAGGGCTTTATAGTCTCCATCAGATAGGCTGGCAATCTCCCCCTGCTTAGTTCTCTTTTTGTGGCTTTGCTCTGTTCTTTCATTTGGGCCATATTTCTTTGTCTTGGAGCAGCTGATATGTTGTAAGGGGGCAGGGCCTTAGATATTCACCCAGTCAGGGCAACCCTCCTTGCTGTGGTGCTGCCTGGGGTGGGGGGAGGGGCCAGAGAGGGAACAGTGCAGCTCACCTGCTTGTCTCTAGTGCACTTTTCCACAAACTCTAGTGTGAGCCTGGGAGTATCTCCCACCGCGGCAACTCCAGCTATAGCCCACAGTCACCTCTGAGTCTAGGTTTCCACTTAAGTCATCCCCTCCCACTCAGCCTGCTGAGCTCAGCAGCCAGCCCCACCCACACAGTCTGCTGCATCACCGTGGGTTTTCTGAGTCAGCCCACGCGGTTCCCCACCTTACTGTGGTTGTTCTGGTTGATTTTTTTAATACCTTGGTTGTTGGAGTTCCATGCAGATTGATTTTCAGGCGCTTTTGGTTGTTTATTGATTTTAGATTGTTTGTTATTCTCCTTTTGGTTGTGTGAAGCAAAGGGTTTCTACCTATGCCTCCTTCTTGGCTGGAATGCCTGACTTTTGAGAAACATAAATCTGTTGTTTCACCCATTCATGCATGCATTGGTTGATTCTTGTGTCATGACCAGGGACCAAACCTGCAACCTTGGAACATCAGGACAATGCTCCAATGAACTGAGCTACCTGGCCAGGGCTCAGTTTAATTCTTTAACAGTTTCAATGACAGAATTTCAGAAACCAGGATAATTAGATTATAGAGTATTCTGGAGGGAGTATTCATATACAGTAAGTCCCCACTTAACATCTTTGGTAGGTTCTTCAACTTTAAGCAAAACAGCATATAACAAAACCAATTTTACCATACACTAATTGATATGAGTTAAGTTTCTATGGCATTTCATAAACCTTATAACAAAATGATATTGAACAAAATATTTAAGGACTTGCTTTATTCATAAATTATACTATTTAAGTAGAAAGCCTGGTTGACTGCTTAATATTGTTACTATTATTTCTTATAGTTCCTATCCCTTACTGTTTTTTCTGATCAGTGTTTTCATTATTTTATATGTAGAGGGATATTTTCCCCCAAGTATTTTAATCCTCTTAGGTAGTGCTGTCCCACAGAACTTTGATGATAGAAATGTGTGTGCTGCCATCCATTAACCACCAGCCCAATGTGGCTATTGAGCATTTAAAATATGGCTAGTGTTGACTTCAGGAAATTCATAACCTACAGAGAATTTTTATGAGTTTATTTAAACCAAACTGATGACATGCCAGAAAGCAAGGTCTCAAATTCTCTAAGAATGACAGTTTCTTTTATACATTGGAAATTATGGAGGGAACCTAAGAAAGATTACGCTAATAAGATTATATGCTTCCTTGAGGGCTGTGGGGGTTCAGAACAAGCCACCCGAATATGTACCCCAGTGGAATGGGTTGTTTTGAGCTAAAGGCAACTTAGCTTCAGTTTTGAGAGAAAATTCTGCCCATCCCTTTAACTACCTAGAAAACCATGAATTAGGGACTTTGTCCATAATAAGTGGTAATGGGTGCTATCTTGTAGACCAACTTCTATGGAAGGGAAAACTTATTTATTAAATGTCTGCTCTTACCATTCTGTAATGACCATTTTGTTGGCAGCAAGAATGGCACCCAAAGTGTTTGACTGGTTGGGTCAGACTGGACCTTCGTTCAACAACCTCAGTACTTGAGTTCTGTCTAGGAAAGAACTCAGAGCCAAGGCTCAAACTATAAGAGAAAGTTTATTTATAAAGTCACAGAGGTAGAAGAATTGAATGGTAGAGAAAATGGGCTCAGGAAACAAGTTACAGAGGCAAAAGAAGGGGCTCTTTGAGCTTGGGAGAGAGAAGGGTAAAGCTAGTGAGTGGGGAGAAGAAGAGGGGTGGGGAAAGGTGTGGGTATGCTCTACTGAGTACACTGGGTCTTCTGTCCTAAGGGATTTTAAGGGCAAGGACATCCCAGGGGAGGATTTCAACAGAATATTTACCTGCTTTCCAGGTATGTTCTTTCAGGGTCATGGTCTCCACTGATTGGTCAACACCAGGGCAGGGGGTCTTTAATCAATACAGCTGGGTCAGAGATCAGGTGTGGCACTCTAACAGGGTGCAGCCAAGAGGGAAGCCACAAATAGGGATTTGGAATGGGGTCCAGAACTCAAGGTGCCCAGGAAATATTAGAAAGATACATAGGATGTCTTTACCACCACCGCCCCCCCCACCAGGTATGAGTTTGGGGGACACATGGAACAGAAACATGGAGAGCTGTTTTGCATAGCAACAGCTTTGCAGCTAACCTCTGGCATGATCATTTAACATATCTATAACCTTTAACTGGTTGCATAGATATGTTAAATAGCTGTGGCCATACTTTGAGCCAGGGGGATGGTGGAAGTGACTTCCACCCAAGACATAACTGGGAGGCAACTCCCCCTGTTTACAGCACCTGTGTGAGAGCTTGGAAATGACTGGCTCCACACCATGGGGCCACACCCGCCCAGACCCACTATGGCAGCCAAGTAAAGCTGGAAGGATATGGAAGTGCTGGCACGTGTAGCCGATTGTGGGAGGAGTCGGAAATGGGGCTGCAGAGGAAGATTGGTGTGGGAATTTAAACCTAGATGTGGCAGCCATTAAGGGGAGAACCACGCGGTTTTGCCAAACTGCAGAACCTCACAGCTTTGCCAGGGAGAACCACGCGGTTTTGCCAGAGTGCAAATCACCACGGCTTTGCAGAGAACCATGAGACTTGATCCTGGCCGACGACACAGCTGATGGTGTTGGGAGCCTGAATCCACTTCTTTTCCTGAGATACAGTACCCCAAATTAGGGCAGAGGGAGAAGGAAGGACTGTGTGCGTCTGTGGGTATCTTAAAGGACTTTTATATTTTTAATGAAGACATTAGGTCACTACTTTAAGTCTGTATAGCTTTAAATAAACATTTCCTTTCCTTTTCACAAGTCTCTGGCATTGAGACATCTTTCCTCTGGTGGTGGACTAGCGAACCTGGTGGGGGTTCCTTTTGCTAACAGTATATCGTATTCCCCTTGGCCCTGTTCTGTAACAGCACTACTTGTCTGGTTTTGCTGCTTTTCTGGTCCTGGAGCTAAATAAAACACAACTGAGTCCTAGATGTATATGTGGTGGGTCAGAACCTTGTTGTCCTGGGAGCTTCATGGTTAGGCGCTATTCTTCATCCCCCTGATTTCGTTCCCTAAGGCATCTAATCCACGTGACTAGTAAAGATGCCAGGGAGGAAATGTCAGGGGAGGATCCAAACTGAATGATCAGCTATATGAGATGTCTGGGGGGGTCTAAACTCCATCAGTGATATGCAAGGTCCAGGGGGGTGTGGTCTTTGTTTTCCTAGTTTTGCCTGTTGCTAGGCACCCAGAGCTTTCCACCTTCGTGACATTTTCTGTACCTGGGCCATCCCCCTTGCTCCACTCAATGTCTAACTGCCTACCACATTTTGAAGCCCTCAAGATGCATTATCTCATCCCTAGCACAGAATGTCTTACATACCTAGATCCCCCTTTCTATTTCTAAACCTCTCATGAATGTGGGGTCTCTGACTCCCTCATGTATGCAGGATCCCTAATAGGACAGAAGGCCCCTTTTCAGACCCTCTTTGCCAGAGCTAGCTAGACCCTATAAAGCATGACTGACCCTAATTGTTTTATGACCCTTTATCCTCTGGACTAGAAAATTACTGGAAGCACCCTGAAGGTGAAGAAGCTCTGGGAACTTATGAAACAGGACATGCCAGACCTCAGCAACAGGACTGTGCACCCAAAGATGCACATTGAGACATGCTGCAGTCTATACTAAAGGCCAACTGAAACATCCTGATCTACAACCACCTCAATCATCTAATAAAAGCTCAAAGCCCTCAAAGCCCCCACCCTGAGTGCTTATCTATGCTCAGAGCCCTTTCCCTCTCTTCGGAATGTAAAAGAAAAACTTTGCTCTCTGTACTTTATTCTCTCTGTGAATTCTTTCATAGCCTACCCACGTCGCTGACCACCCTAACAATTCCCATACATATGTATTAAATTTGGTTATTTTTCTCTTGTTAATCTATCTCATGTCTATTTGATTATTAGACCAGCCAAGAGAAACTGGAGGGTAGAGGAATGTTTGTTTCTCCCCTGCAGCAGTTATGCCTGTGAGGGGTCTGAAAAAGAGGATTACTCTGGCATTTCAAAGGTGTGTTAATCTAGATGTAGAAGAAACTGGGTAGGGCTTGATTAAGGCAAAGATAAACCTTTTTATAAGCCTGGGAGATGACTACCCACCAGTATCTGCAGTTGATTTTATGAACAGATAATCGTATGAGTTAACTTTAGGTCAGATTACAGAACTCCTTTTCCATTCACACGAGAGCAACTAAGAAACTAAATTTTTGATTTGTTAAAGTTATTCATGATGCCTTTTGAGGATAATGAAGTGAGGAAGACTTAATTTAAGGGTGGGGAGAATTATTGTGATTACTGTGATAGGTATAAGGAGCACTGCAACAATGAGTCTTGTAGTGGGAGTGACACTGGGATTGTTAAAAAAACAAAATTTAACAAACAAAACTCAGTAACTCACAGACACAGCAAACACACTGGTGGATGACTGAAGGGAGAGGGGTTGAGGAGAGCTGTGTGAAAATTAAAAGAAAATTTAAACAAAATGGTGTCACTTGTGCCAAAACCCAAGATACCACACCCAGACTTAATACCTGACCCAATTGCTCTCTTGACCTCTTCCAGAAACAAACCAACTAGTCTGCAATTTTCTGATCATTATCAAGGGGGAAATTTGTCAAGTGGTCCCTCTCCATTCCTCCCAATCCCCAAGAAGAGGCAATATGCATGATAAAAACCTTGCCCTCCCCCACCCCTCCAGAAAAAGATGTTCTGGTGTGAAAATAATCCTTTCTGTTCTTTTGTTAGTAGCTCCCTTGCCTCACTTTTCCTTTCTAAAAATACCCCTTCAGTTTGTACAACCCCTAAGACAACCCTTCTAATTACTAGATGGGATGATGCCCAAGTCATTAATAAAGCCAATTTTTTAAATTATATTTTAATTTTTATGCTATTATAGTTGTCCTGATTTCCCCCCCTTTGCCCCCTCCACCCAGTGCCCCCTACTCCCTCAGGCAACCCCCCACCATTGTTCACATCCTTGGGTCATGCCTATAAGTTCTTTGACTACTCCCTATCTTGTCCATTATAACCCCAAGGCTATTTGTACTTCTTAATCTCCTCACTTTATCACCCATTTCCCCCCACATCTGGCACCCTTCCGGTAACTAACTTATTTTCTCTTGATTAAAGCCAATTTAGATCTTCAAACTTACTTAATTTTGTTTTTTTTTTTAACAAACCTTTCATATTTTTATGGAGGTATTATAA
The DNA here is from genome assembly GCA_004027475.1 of Anoura caudifer. Taxonomy (NCBI): domain Eukaryota; kingdom Metazoa; phylum Chordata; class Mammalia; order Chiroptera; family Phyllostomidae; genus Anoura; species Anoura caudifer. Next base: position 47,489 of record PVKU01010186.1, read on the forward strand.
TAAAATATCACACACACACGAGTTTACCAACACATAACACTAACTTTTAAATTGTGTAACAGTCTGTATTCTCCCTAACTCTTGGACAGGTGGCCTCTCCTTGTGCTACAGCGATTTGTGACAAATCTCCCCGGCATCGGTCTGGTTAACATTCTCCAAGAGGGCTGAGTAATTTCTTCCCTTCGCCGTTTATCTAACCTAGATAATGTTTTTTAAAAAAGTAACCGGAAAGCTAGAAGACGTCTTACAGAATTTTCTTGGCCTGCAGCATTAACGTGAACCTCGCGCTACTGCACCTTCTTCCTGGGGCCATTCCTCGCGAGTCTACGGGGTGGGCCGCCTTCTGTCTAAAGACCCTGACAGCAGCCTCTGGGTGGTTCCCAAGCCCCACTCCTGTCCACCTGAGCCCCCTCTGGACCACGCTTCCCCTTGAGAAGCCCGAGAGCTCCGCCCCACCCCGCCCGAAGACCTGGAGGCGTGCCAGTCGACGCGCTGACGTCCGACGTTCCAGGTACTTTCCCCAGAAGCGGATCGGGCTTACGTGGGGGCGGGGCGGGGCGCGGAGTGCGCATGCGCCACAGCGCCAGCACTCTATCCCGAATCGGGAGGGGGCCTGAGCCTCTCCGCCGGCACAGGCTTCGGTCGCGTTACCTCGCTTCAGCGGCCATGTCTGCCACCGTCGAGCGGGAGTTTGAGGAGTTGGATGCTCAAAATCGTTGGCAGCAGCTCTACTTGGTGAGTCGATGGCTCGCGCAGCAGGCACTATAATCCTTCGTGGACCAAGGCTCGCGCCCGCGGGCTCCCTCCTGCCTCCCCCGCCTCCCGCTGGGGGCGGAAGTGGCCGCGCGCGAGTAGCGTCAGGGCTGCGCCTGCGCCGACCGAGTCTCGAGTCCCTTTTGAAGAAAAGAGTTTAAATGAGAGGGCTGTCCAGCGTCAACGCACGCGCAGAGTGTGTTCTAGAAGGCGGCGGCGCTAAAGCGACCTCTTGTGGCGGGCATGGGCGTGTTTTTCGGCGCCCGGTGGGGTGGGGACCTGTGTGGCCCGCTGTGCCGCTGGTAGTTGGGGTTGGCGAGGGACCTGTGAGACCTGCGTCAGTACAAGAGGCTGCGGCGGGGCGGCGAGGCCGTGGGTAACAGTGGGGGAGGGCCGGGGGCGGGCAGCCAGTCTTTGGGAGCTCGTGGCGGGGGGAGGCAGCGGCTTTGGATTGGGCTTCGCAGTTGCTTGCCCTCTTCTGTACCTGGTTTTGTTCGCCGGGACCTTTTTCCCTGGGATGGCAGACGCGGGCCGTGACACCCATATTTGAAGGTGCTGCTGGCTCTTGCCGCGGTTGTGTGTATGTTATCTGGGCCTCGAAATGGTAGTGCCTAAACCGGAGTGGTGGCGAGAGATCCTGGCGATCAGTAGTGTTCATTTTCTCAGCCCAATGCTTTAGCTGTGGGCCGTCCTCCACAGAGGTTCCAGGAACAAGAATAGGCTTTGGTTGTATTAATTAAGTAGTAAGGATGTCTTTCTCTTTTCAATTTTCTTTACTGAGGCATACTTTACACAACAGTTAAACACACATTTTATGTATGTAGTTAAGCGAGTTTCATAAACATATACCTCTGTGCAAACACCATTCAAATCAAAATAACCTTTCCATCACCTCAGAAGGTGCTGTCTGTCCCCCACCCCATAGGCCCCACTGTGCTGATTTCTTATTACCATGAAATATAATAACCATGCCTGTTCTCGAAGTCATGGAAGTGGACTCACATAGTTGAAGTCTAGGGACTAGCTTCTTTAGCTCAACTAGAGAACCTTTAATTCAAATGGGACTTGATTTTGTCCCTTTTAAAATGACTTAATTGCCTGTTCTCTACTGTTTAATTATTAGCATATTATTCCCAAATTAGAATTGAGTGGTTGTGAGTTAAATGCTGCTCCTGTTGGTGGTACACTCTGGTACAGTAAAAGAAAAGAAAAAAAAAGTCTTTCCTGTAAATCTTGATGGTCCTGGGTTTTTCCCCATTCCATTTAATTAGATTACAGTAATAAAATGTTTTCTTCGTCATTATGTTCATAATGTAATATTTTTCTCTTCAACACAATAGCGGGAAGTATTATAAACATCCTGATTTATATGGGTACAGAGTACCTTAGGATAGGGCAATAACTTCAAAGAATGCTGGTAAAGACTTTCCCAAATACAGAAAATTTTAAATGCAAATTCTAGTAGGAATGCATGTGAGAGCCTGCCAGCTGTCTTTTCCAGTTACGTTTGTTTTAGCAGAGGCTGCTCTCTCCAAGTTGTGAGTCATGTAGTAAAATACAGATTTGAGAAGAGAAAAATGAATGCTACAAATTAGTTGAGCTTAACATTTTGGTTAAGCAGTTTGATGTAGACAGACAGACATAAATACAGATATTCCTTGAAAATTCATTGAAAATTGTAATCTTTCTGATCAGGAAAATGCATTTGTATCCACTGAAAATTTCACATTTAGTTTCAAGGAGATCAGGAAACCCTTCCGTGGATTCCTGCCTAGGTGTCCTTTAGTTTATTGGATTGGTCGGTACTGTTGTTATTTTTTCCTAATGAAAGAACAGCAGTATTAGTTTGGTCAGGGGAAATCATTCAACACACACTGGTGTAACAGTAAAAGTAGATTTTAAACTAAGAAAGTTAGCAATGCAACTTTCCAAGCCTAGACTTTCCGAGCCTAGAAAGAGTTTAGTGTTTTCCTTTGACTGTAGAATATGTATTTAGCCATTCTACCAATACGTGCTGAGTACCAGTAGCATTCTAGTCCTTGCTCTGGGATTTGGAGATTCAGCAGAGAATGCCAATGACAGAGTTCCTGTTCTTGAAGATCTCACATTCTAGTATTTGTTCTCTTGAGGTCCTCATGGCAATTCTGTATTTTCATTCATTCATTTATAACACATCTGTTATGAGTCAGTTTTAGACTGAGTCCCTGCTCTTAAGGATTCAGCCTAGTGGGGAGTAGTAAATAGGTAAGCAGACAAAAATGTAAAAGTAAGAAATACAAAAGCTAGTGTTAAGCACATGGGATGCTATATATCCCCCAAAAGGGTCCAGTGGGGGTTCTGGTGAAGCTTCCTGGAGGAGGGAGGACTTTACCTAAGTCTTGAAGGATAAGTTGACCAGGTGAAGAGAAGAGGGGGAGGGAATTAGTGTTCCAGAAAAGGAAGAAAGGTGTTTAAAGGCACAGAGCATAGCATGCCAAGAGAACCACCAACAATTTAGACTGATGAAGAGTGGTGTGAATTTGAGGTTCTCAAGAGTAAGAGCCTAAGAAGCTCTTTTAAATCAGATTAAGGAATTTGAGCTAGTTGGTAAGTGTCACTGAGGAATTTTAAGCCTGGAAGTACCATGTTCATATTATATTTACTTATTAGTAAGGTCATTCTACCAGTGAGTTGAATGGGGGCTAAGTGTAGGCAGGTAGCACAGGGAAAGTAGTAGTCTGTTGGAGTAAACCTGAAGAGAAATGTTGAGCTCCTGAACTAAGGCAGTGGCAGTAGGAATGAAGAAGAGAGATTTGAAATGGTAAGGGAATAGATGTATTTGATTTTAAAACTGTTCAACTCAAAGTACCTGTAAGACATAGAAATGCAAATAGTTTCATGTATAAATTTGGAGTTAAGGAGAGTCTGAGCAAAAGAATTTGTGAGCACAAAGCTGGTCTTTGAGGTCCTAGATGTGGGTGAGTTTACCTAGGGAAAATATGGGGGCTTTGGAAATGCTGAAGGCCAAGGACAGAATCTTGACAGACAACATTTAATGGCATAGTCTATGTAGAGAAAAAGCTGCTTGCAAAAAAAGACTAGAGAGAAATAGCCATAGAAATAGGGAGAAAATCAGTGTCAGAGAGTATGGAGGGAGTTGATGGTCAGCAGGGCCACATGCTGCAGATGGGACAGCTAAGGTCAAAACTGAAAGGGTCCATTGAATTATGACTAGGACATCAACAGATACCTTAAAGAGCAGTTTCAGTGGAGTACTGAAGTCAGATGCCAGGCATTGAAAAGACAAGGTGGGAAGGAAGTACTAATGAGCAAATGTACACTGCTATTTTAAGAAGCCCAACTTAATGAGATGATGTGGGGAAAAGTAGCTAAAATGCAGCATGATTATGTGACTTTTCTACTTAAAACCTTTGGTGATTTCCATCGCTCATAATGTAAAATTCAGGCCACATGTCCTACCTCCCAATATGACTTTCTCCTCTTTTCCATTAGGTTCTGTTCCTTTAAATGTGAATGTTTGTTCTCCTGTTGGGCTGTTGTAAATGTAATTCTCTTTGCATTAGTACAACTTTTGCCCCTTTCCTTTCCCCTTTTGCTTAACTGCCTCCTCCTTATCCCCGAAGTCTCACTTCCTTAGAGGGTGCCTTCATAACCCTCCCAAGGCAGGGTTTGATCTCCTGCTAAATATTTCTGTAGCATCCCACAACTTCCCCTTTCATAGCAGTGCATTGGATCTAATGCAGCAGCAGATTACTTAAGGAACAAAATTTGCATTTAGCAAACCACTTTTGCTTGAGTAGGGAAAGAATGTTTAAGTGGGCTTTCTGCTTTGTACGGCACAGCAGGGGGTGATATTTATGATAATGTTTCAGGAGAGTTGTGCTTCTTTAGTAATGCTAATTGAATGAGGAGAAGAAAAGCTTTACTCTTTTATTTTTACTTTAAAATTTTCTTTTTTAATTATTCTAATTTTTTATTTTCAATTGCAGTTGACTACAATATTAAATTAGTTTTAGGTGTACAACCCAGTTATTAGATATTTATCATCTAACTTAGGAAGTGATCACCTCAATAAATCTAGTACCCATGTGATACTCTACATAGTTTGTACAATATTATTGACTATATTCACTATGCGTACTTTACCTCCCTGTGACTATTCTGTAACTACAAACTTGTACCTCTTAACCCCTTTACCTTTTTCATCCATTCCCCCAACCCCTCTTTAAATTGGCAACCGTCAAAGTGTTCTCTGTATTTATAAGTCTGTTTCTGGTCTACTTGTTTGTTTATTTTGTTTTTTTAGATTCCACATATAAGTGAAATCATGGCATTTTGTCTTCCTCTGTCTGACTTATTTCACTCAGCACAATACCTTCTAGGTCCATAAATGTCATTGCAGATGGCAAGCTTTCATTCTTTTTTATGGCTGAGTCATAGTCATTGTATATGTGCACCTCTTCTTTATTCATTCATCTCTTGATGGACATTTAGGTTGTTTCCATATCTTGGCTATTGTAAATAGTGCTGCAGTGAACATAGATGTATACATCTTTTCAATTTAGGGTTTTGAATGTCTTCAGATAAACACTGTCTTTGCGTCTTGTTATATAGCCTTTGTTTTAAAGTCTTACTTTTGTCTCATATCAATATTGCTACCCCAGCTTTTTCTTTATCTGTTTTCCTTTCATGAAATATCTTTTTCCATCTCTTTTAGTTTCTATGTGTCTTTCAATGTGAAGTGAGTCTTTTGTGGACAGCATATGTAAGAGTCTTGTTTTTATCCATTCAGCCTCTACGTGCCTTTTGATTGGAGCATTTAATCCATTTGCATTTAAAGTAATTATTGGTGGATATTAATTTATTGCCATTATATTCATATTCTTTATTTACTTTACTTTTTTAAATTTTGTATTTATTTTGTATTATATTTTTTATTTATTTTAAAGTATATTTTGTTGGTTGTGCTATTACAGTTGTCACATTTTTTTCCTTCCCTTTATTCCCCTCCACCCTGCACACCCCCACCGGCATTCTCTCCCCACCTTAGTTCATATCCGTGGGTTGTACATGTAAGTTCTTTGGATTTTCCATTTCCTATTCTATTCTTAACCTCCCCCTGTCTATTTTGTACCTACCATTTATACTTTTTATTCCCTGTACCTTCCCCTCCACTTCCCCCCTCCCCAGTTTTCCCTGCTCCCCGTCCCTGCTGATAACCCTCCCTGTGATCTCCATTTCTGTGATTCTGTTTCTGTTCTAGGTGTTTGCTTAGTTTTGTTTTGTTTTTAGATTTAGTTGTTGATAGTTGTGGGTTTGTTCTCATTTTACCCTTTAACATTTCTTGTTATGCTAGTTTGGTGGTAATGAACTCCTTTAGCTTTTTTGTGTGTGGAAAGCTTTTTATCTGACCTTAAATTCTAAATGATAGCTCTGCTGGTAGGTTGTAGATTCTTGCTTTTTATCACTTTAATAATGATACAAATGTTGATATGCTTGAAGTTGTCCCAGAGGCTTCTTATACTATCCTGTTTTAGATTTTTTCTTTTTCTTTTCTTTTTTCTTTTCTGCTGTTCTGATTGTTTTCTGCTTCCTTATCTTCCATATCTCTGATTTGATCCTCTGCTTCACCTACTCTCCTATTGATTCCCTCTAATGTGTTCTTCATTCAGTTAATTTATTAATTTTTGACTGGTTACTTTTTAAAAAAAATATTTTATTGATTATGCTATTATAGTTGTCCCATTTCTCCCCATCATTCCCCTCTACCATGCACACCCCCTCCCACCCACATTCCCCCCTTTAGTTCATGTCCATGTGTCATAAGTTGCTTAGCTTCTACTTTTCCCACACTATTCTTGACCTCCCCCCGTGTGTTCTATCCACCATCTATGCTACTTGTTCTCTGTACCTTTTCCCCCTCTTTCTTCCTCCCACTCCCTGTTGCTAACCCTCCATGTGATCTCCAGTTCTGTGTTTCTGTTCCTGTTGTAGTGGTTTGCTTAGTTTGCTTTTGTTTTGGGTGTGGTTGTTAATATCTGTGAGTTTGCTGTCTTTTTACTGTCCTATTTTTTATCTTCTTTTTCTTAGATAAGTCCCTTTAACATTTCATATAATAAGGGCTTGGTGATGATGAACTCCTTGAACTTGACCTTATCTGAGAAGCACTTTATCTTCCCTTCCATTCTAAATGACAGCTTTGCTGGATAGAGCAATCTTG